>JAHWFO010078385.1:13634-28252 GCA_023313115.1 Rhysida immarginata | reverse complement strand
CTCACAGCTACCGTTTGAGCCACGTGAACTGGTCCTACTGGGAACTTTCAGTTCCTAATTCCTGGATTCCTTTTACGGGACTGCACTCCCAACGTTCCGGCTTGGAAGGTGTAGGCGTTGGCTGGATTTTCTGTATCTAGAATTAAGCTTTATTTGACAAGATCGAGGGGACCCTCTAGTTACGTAAGTTAGTTTTAAGTGCTGTATATATGTACCCATTTCTTGATTTTCTCTGGCTGCACCTGATATTGTGGAAGTGATCATTATTTGTTACGTGGAATAAATTAGTTGCTTTAATTTAGTCTTGTGAGCGAGTGTTTTGTTTTATGTTAATGAACCAATGCGTGTTCCGTTATCGATGCCCAGAACTCCTGATAGACTCTGCTGTGTAGCACTCGTAGTATCAACATAGAACTACATTGTCTATAGGGCGGGGTCCGTCACAAGACATTGGATAACAGTTAAATTACAAAGAAACTCATTAGCTTCGTCCTTACTCAAGGAGGCGGCTATAGCCATGTTTTAAATATTTAACTACCTCTTTAATCAGTTATTTTTAGGAAACCGTTTAAATTGCTGGTGTTGTTACAGCTGTCAAAGTCTGAGCCATTTTTATGGTTTATTTTTAATCCGTTTTTTCGAAATGTTTCAAAGCAAGAAACTAGCCATTGAATAAAAATGTATTGCTCAAAATTTAAATAAACAACCCAATGTAAGAAATTTAAACATTTCAACTGTAAATGTCCAAAATTTTATGATGCTTGAAAGGATGAAAATCGATTATAGTTAAATAACTTAATAAAAACCCTTCTATTGCAAAATGGACATGGTTGAATTATAAGTATAGAGGGTGATTCTGAAAAGGTGTGTATAGCTGTAAGCAATGACAGAGGTGACCAGAATGAATATTTTCATTTAATACAATGTGGGACCAAATTTGAACGCTAACTGAGATATGAACAGAAATAAAAAGGCCGCCTCCAAGATTAATAAGTTAATAACTCAGGTTCTTCAACGCTTAGATTATTAAATTTTAGAGGAATAATTGGGTATATAAAACTCTATATACCGTGTAAATTTGATCGTATTCCAACGAGCAGTTTCCGAATTACGCATTCAAAATCGTAACAGTGCTCACAAGCGAGTACTAACCAGCACGTGTTATGATGTTGAGTGCGTAACTGGAAAATACGAGGCATGTTTTTTAAGTAAGTACCGTTTTGCGATTCCGCTGCCGCAGCGCTACGGTCGGCGTTCCGCGCATGCGCGCTGGTTAACTACATCTCTTGTCTACGCACTGACGCCATTACAGTCTGATTCTTCATTGTATACGTTGTTTACTGAGTGTTTAAGATGCCTCCGACAATCGTGAGTCCCGCCGATTGTGAAGTACGGGCTGTTATACGATTTCTTAGTGCTAAAGGCGTAAAACCGATCGATATTCATCGTGAGATCTGTGAAGTGTACGGACAAAACATTATGAGTGATGGAATGGTAAGGAAATGGGTGAGAGCATTTAAAGATGGTCGCACAAATGTGCATGATGAAGAACGGAGTGGGCGTCCTTCGGTCGTTAATGAAGATTTGGTGCAGAAAGTGGACGAAAAGGTGAGAGAAAACAGACGCTTTACAATTTCATCATTGTGCGACTGCTTTCCTCAATATTCTCGTAGTGTTTTGTATCGCATTGTGACCGAGAACTTGAATTACCGGAAATTGTGTTCACGTTGGGTTCCAAAAATGTTGACGGATTTGCACAAAACCCAACGTTTAGGCAGTGCATTGACTTTCCTTGAGCGGTACCACAATGAAGGTGAAGATTTTTTAGACCAAATTGTTACTGGTGACGAAACATGGGTGGCCTACGTCACACCAGAATCGAAACAACAATCCATGGAATGGCGACATTCATCATCACCCAAAAAAGTGAAGTTTAAGCAAACAATTTCTGCCCGGAAAATCATGTGCACAGTTTTTTGGGACAGAAAAGGAGTATTGCTAGTGGAGTTTCTGCCTCGTAATGAGACAATCAATGCAGCGTCTTATTGTGAGACATTGAACAATCTGCGTCGTGCAATCCAGAACAAAAGACGTGGCAAGTTGAGTAAGGGTATCGTTTTGCTGCATGACAATGCCCGTCCACATGTGGCTAATCGGACCAAAGATCTCATCAAATCTTTTAAATGGGAAACTCTCGACTACCATTTGTTCATGCACTTGAAGAAACACCTGGGTGGTCAGCGTCTTCAAGACGATAACGAAGTCAAAACATTTGTGATACAGTGGTTAACAAGTCAGGCGGCAGAATATTATGAGGAGGGTATTCAAAAACTGGTGCCACTTTATGACAAGTGCCTCAATATTCACGGAAATTATGTAGAAAAGTAGATTAAGTTACAGGCTTTCATGTAAAAATAAAATTATTGCGATAACTTTGCACGTCTTTTTTTAATTCCAAAACGGTACTTACTTAAAAAACATGCCTCGTACTTGTTAAAATTCGATCAAAGTTTAATGGTTACAGAGTTTTATGTACCCTATTATTCCGCCAAAATTCATTATTCTCGACGTTGCAGAACCTGGGTTATTAACTTGTTGATCTTGTTGGCGGCATTTTTATTTTCGTTCCCATCGCAGTTAGCGTTCAAATTCGGGACCACATTGATATAAATTTTGGTTCTCTCATTGTTTACAGTTATACACACTTTTTCAGCATCACCCTGTATACACAGTGCAATGCAACGTGCGTAAAATAATGAATCTAACAAGCAAGTTGTTGGTAGTCGTTATTAGTGCTTTCAAGACATTGACTGGTGTTACGGTTGTTAGTCAAATAAACGGAATTCGTTTTAAACATAGGTAGAAAAAGGAAATAAACGAAAACGACACTAGCTGTCTTTTATTTGTTCGTTTATTGCGCAATTCTGTTTTTCTGAATCAAATGAAATGGAGAACCAGTTTTTCGTTTAGGGTGTGGGAAACGGCGGCGGAAGTTGTGATTGCCAATTTTATTGTCGAGAATCCATATAGTTAGACATTGGATAATACTTAAATTACATACAAACTCATTGGCTTCCTCCTTACTCAAGGAGGGGGCTACGGCCATGTTTTAAAAACTAACTCGCTCTTTAGTCAGTTTTTTCAGAAACCGTTTAAATTACTGATGTCGTTGCAGTTTTCAAAGTTTGACCCACTTAAACAGTTTATTTTCAAACAGTTTTTTCGAAACGTTTCAAAGCGTGAAACCGATCAAAATTTTTATGCGAGGGGGTCTGACAGTCAATAAAATTATGGCAAAGATTCATGAATCTCGATAATTTGATCAAGATTCAGGGAATTGTTAACGGATTCAAAAATTTGTCATAATTCCCGAATCCTCCGAAGATTCATAGATTCGTGTAAGATTTACTTAGTTTTAAGGAGCAAACCGAGATATACTCAATGAACTTTGAAAATAAACAGACGCATATCACATTATTTCCGTAGCCTACGGGAAAATCTTGTAGGCTACACGTTATTTCGCTATGACAAAACAAACTAAAGTCAATAAAGAAACCAGACTTAGGTCTTTACCGAGTTCTCAGCAGTGTTTACCTAACATTATCTCTATTAAATGTGGCTGATATAAATCACAAACGAGATAAATTTAGTGGATAGTTACCTAAATAACTTCAATTATTTTTAAACAAAATTTCACTTTTAAAAAGCCAGTCAAGCTCGCTGCCATTCTGTTTTTAACGAAAAAAACACTGTGAAGAATGAAAAGATATTTTATTGATTGCCGAGCAGCAAACTGAAGTCAATAATTGAAATAAAAAAAAACAAAAACAAAAACAATGTTATTAAGGCTAATGATCATCAAATGATTCTGACACATCACTATATTTGAAAAAAGGTTCCATAAGAAAATGAAAGTATATAAAATCATTTCATAAATTAAGGAAAATATTATTATTAAGTGAGATAACCTAATATTCTTATCCACTAAGTAAGATTCTACCTTATCAGACTGACTCGCATTGAGCATGATTAACCTAACTATGCTTATTGGAGAAATCCATGGTTAATTTCTTTTGTTTTGATTTTGATTGGCAAAAAGCTAGAACTCTTTACTTGTTTTTTTAAAGAGATATTGGCTCGAGAAATCAGATTCAGAATTCAAAAACTTGGGATTCAAAACAGATTCGATGAGATTCGCAGAGATTCATTTAAGTTTTTCAAAGATCCAGAGCATGCCACATTTAGGAGATTAACCAGGTAGCAAGAGATAATATGTAAAATAAAAGTTTACAGTTTTATCAGAATGTGACATTGTATTCTTGTCACGGAGTTCAAACTCAAACGTGAATTCCGATGACATGATCACCCGCTTTCACTCTCGGAATTTCTATCACTCAGGGAGGAAAGCGGGGTGGCGGCAACAACGTCATCAAGTGCGTCAACACGCCAGGGCCAATCAGAGCACAGCAATCACTGGGAGCGCGGAGTTGAAGAAAAGAGAGAGAGAAGGAAAATTCAATGGGAGTTCCGATTGCGAGAGGTTCGCCATCGAAGTTTCGGTGGGAGATAACTCATGATAGGCACCGAGCATGCTTTTCGAGCTGGAAACTGGCGGTAAATGAAGAGAATTCGTCGGAGCCATCCACGGGCTCTTCATTACGACAAAGTGCGCAGTTGGAGAAAGCTACACCATGCGGGAAGCCAAGAGGGCAGAGAATGGTCTTCGCAGGAGCAGGAGCCAAGCCAGCGATTCAGCTTCGCTGCTTACGTTGCTCACGGCTCCAAGGGTGCCCCGGAGACCAGTAGGAGATTCCACGTATTCACTAGTAAGTGCTTTTATAATTGTGGGCAGTAATGCCGAGTTGGTTCGAGCGTCTTTTACGGAGCTCTCATATTGAGAACTCAATTGCCACACGTTAGTGGATGGTTTATGGCCGTTTAGCTTGAATTCTTTTCGGCTTTACAGTGATACGCAATTGAAGCAGCTGCTCTACTTCATTTCCTGCTCTACCTCGATTGCTGCTTTACTTCGATTGTTTCTCTCCTTCGATACCTCTTCTACTTTGATTACTCATCTGCTTTGATTTTTCCTCTAATTCTATTGCTGCTCCTTCTTTAAATCGAAAGTGCATGTTTTACTCGCCGTCTTTCTTAGTCTACGTTTATGTGAATGTCGTTTAAGTAAAACACATTGATTTGCTGTGCTTACGAAAGAAATTAATATGTTTAATGTATATTCACGTGATGTTGGTAGCAATGTCTAGAATTTACGTACACCTGTAATTGTCTTTAACCAAGGTGTTATTTTTTCTTGTTATATTTGTAGGATTCAAGAATTGAGAATTATTAAGTCTGTCACTAATGACTTTACAGACTTAAACACTTCAACATTGTGACTTTGAATAATTCATTTCAAACCCTCGAATTTTTGAAACCGACCTTGTGACTGATTTCCATTATTGTTATTTAATAGTACATATATAATAACTGAACTTGAACTTTATTTGGTAAATTTGGACTATTGCCTCAATCTTATTCAGAGCAAGTTGCTCCACATAAAATGTGAAATATTAGAACTGTTTAAGCTATAGCACGCGTAGGTTCAGATGTGCGTGCAATTTCGAGGTTCTATTATTGTACGACAACAGGCCAAATTTTTTTTTGTGCTTCCCCACGGTTCTTCTGTGCCCTTGGTGTTTGCATATCATTAAAGTGGATGTGTGTCAGTGAGGGTGAGACCCTACGAGCAAATTACCGCTAGTGATCTGATTCTTTTACTGACGTGCCAGTGTTTATGTGCATTTAAACACTGTTGTGTTAGTGTTTTCTTCACAAGTTTGTACAATACGTTTTTATCTCAAACGCAGCAAGTTTTTTTGTCCTGTGTGGAGTGCGTGCTACGGATTTCGTTTCTTGCTACGAATTTAGTGCTAATTGTGGAAGTGTTTGTGTTTACTGACTGTATATCTGGAAGGTACCCATCTTAGTTTAAAAAAATAAATAAATAAATGAACGAAGAAGTTTGGTGGTTTAAGGAACGTTCTTCCTCAACGTGTCGACGGTGTTGGTGCTGCTAAGTGAATATTGTGGTATCATCAGTTATGGTGGTGCGGGTCAGGTGTTTAGCACATGGTTGTGTGTCAAATCGTAGTGAGGAGTGTGACATCAAGTAAAGGTCAGCGTCTATCCACAAAAAAAAGGAAACCGCACGTATTGCTGAGCTACAAAAGGCGATGTTCAGAAATGTGCACATCGATGATTTTAATGGCCATTTTCGGGAATTGGCTAGACCAATAATTTCCTTCATATATTTGAATTGATTTTCACAAATATTGACAGAATATGTGCAAGAATCCGGACCAAGCAGTTTGAAAGATGCAATGGAGATTGCTGTGTCCGTAATTCACCTGATGAAGAAACGTCATGGGCGGAGACGGCTTTCTCCAACAGCGTAAAGCAGCCAAGCTTTGTTGCCGTTCATTCTATTACCACGGCAGAGTAGGTGGCCCAGGACTTCCAAGGTCAGCAAAACAAAAGGAAAAGGAGGAGAGGTAAAGCTAAAGCTGGAAAGATGAATACACCCCGTGAAGTTAAAACATATGGGGTGGGGCTTCTAGTACTTTTGGCGTCGAACTTCATTGAAGGAGACTCGAACTCTCATGACAAGGAGGCATTCACACCAGAATTAGAGGAGAGCCAAGTGATGCCGGTGGCAGAATACTTACTCGTCAGCTTACGTCTAATGCAACAGTGTCCAGAGCCGCATCACAAATACATTTTCAGCGAAACCGAGCAAGCCTGTGTAGAACGTATTTTAAAATCAACCAATGAAGCAGAAGTAATCTGGTTCAAGTGTTATAGGGAACTTTTAAAAGATGGACTCGTAACCAAGGTGTTGTTTTACGATTGTGAAGCTGAAATAAGCCAGCAATGGTGGATGGATAGTTCTCCAGAGCCTCTTCAGGAAAATGATAGCAGAATTGACGTTGGTTTGTCGTTACAAGCCATAGAAGCGGCATTATTAAATGGATTGGTTTCCCTTCAAGTAGTAGTCATAGACAATGACCCAGTACGTCCCGTAGAGGAATTCAACGCCACAGAATTGTCAATCGGAAGCTGTGAACCAGAAAGACAGAGAGGCAAGATCTCTTCAACAACAGGAAAAATTATCCCAAGGAAGGAAAGAAAAGCTACTCCGAAAACAAGGTATAAGGGAAAACGGTCGTTTCCAAAAATGAATGGAAAATGGGCATGGTTGATCCAAAGCAAGAACCCAGGTGGCATCCAGAGCGCAGCGGATCTGCAGATTGCGGTGGTAGAAGCATTAGGCCGAATAGAGGAAACCCTGTCAAGAATTGAAATGTCATTGAAGGGTTTCGCAAAAAGGCAGGAAATACGGCGGAGAGTTAGACAATATAGGAGAGAACGACCTCAAAAAACGGATATCACAGAAGAGGTCAACCAGGACGCACAGTAATCAGCAGTGGTACGATAGCGTTCAACGGGACAATAACAAAAATTTCCAGAGAAGGGTAAAGAAAAGTACTCAAGGGCAGGTTGTCAACAGGGGTATGGAAAACAATCAAGTGGAACAACAGTTACTTAAGAATAAAAGGAATTATAGGAAATCAAAGTGTTTATCGAACCCTATAAATTCTTCTCTCCCGCAAGGTATTCAGTCGAATTATAATCATAGAAGCAGGCATTCCACAAGCGAAAAGACGTGCCGGAACAACTGGAATGGCCGAAAGAAGGTCGTTGAGCTGAACTATATCAGCGTACAGCGTTATTCCCAGGATGATCATGTTGCCAATGGATCATTTAGTAGTTAATAAAAGTGCTATTCTGGAATACTTTTGCGCCAATATATCCGCTACTTTCAGTCCAATTTCAATTCCAGCTCTATGAATGGTGAGATCAGATCATGTGACCATCATTTCGTGTTGTCACTTCCCGTCGCCATCCTGAATCTAGGATTATGGGATCACGTTTCCTGGTGGGACTTTCAAAATGACCTGTTGTATAGATGGATATAAGGGAAAAACTTTTTTTAAAAGTTATTTCCTTCTTTTTTGTTTACAAAGACTTTAATCCGCTTAACTCTTCACTTGATGAATGAATTTCATGTACAATTTGCACATTGAACTTTAATAAAAGAAATATACCATGAAAAAAATAAATAATACAACACAAGTTTCAGTTGATTATTAAATGCTTTTTATTTACAATTTATAATAAAAGAATTACTGCAAAAGTTGTAATGAATAAATTTGAATAGAATTTCAAATAATAATGGCAGGAAAAAAGGATGAAAAAAAAAAGTTTGATTGTCTCTACCAGATTCGATCCCACTCATAAGAATGATGAGATATATATAAGCTTGAGAAAAGTGAGCTGGATTTTTCAGATGTGCTACGACAACCAACCTGTTTCTCATCATGTTGTTTAAACTTATAAAAATTAAAAAATAATTTCATTGTTGTATTGAAAGTGTTATTAACTTCTATTTTACAAAATGGTTATATACTTATATATAAGTCAATTTCTAACACGGTTTTGAAATGAATAGTCACTTATTTCTTAAGATATGCATTTTGGTTGTTGTCATTATCACTGATTTTGACAATGGTGATGATGATGAGATGATGATGATAACAAAATATGGATACATAAGTGATTAAGTTTCACTTGCCTATTATTTATTTTTTATGAAAAGCATAAGTTTTGAATTATATTTTAGTGTTTTGTATATTTTAATTTATAATGTTCGTATGAGCATGTACTTATTCCATCGACAAAAATATACCTTTCATCATCATAAGCAGTCAGGCATGTTTTATTTAATTCTATTGAATAAATGTTATGCCCAATGCTTTTAATGATTTTCATAGGGTATAGGTATTTGTTTTGTTCATTCAATGTTCTTAGATAATCCCTATGACGTTCTTTACTTTCTATTAATTTTTTTAATTCCTTTTGCTACTTTTTTGATTTTTCCGTCGTATGTTAAGAGTACATTTTTGACTTTAATCCGACAAATTCCTCAATTGGTTCACCTCCAGTCTCGTCTGTTGAATATATGTCGTGTTTTTTAGGATAGTTTGATGCATGTAACGTGGAAGCGTGATAGTTAAAGTTTATTTACAGAACAGGTGCAAAGCAAGTAAACAAAAATAAAGTTTATTAAACAACTTGTCCAATAATGATAAAATGCAGCTCTACGAAATTATACATTCAGCTTGTCTAAATTAATTGTTAACAGCAACTGAAGCAAACTGGTTGTCTTCGCCAAATTGCTCAAGAAGCACGATGTCAGGTAAAAATAGTTCCAACGTCTTCGATGCCTACTTCAGGCTAACGATGATGTTTCTCTGTCCGGGTTTTCTTCTGCCAAGGTGGGACGTTCGCCGTGATCCTCATCCATGCAAAATTCCAAAGAAAAGGATAAATAAATGGCAGACTCATCCAAATAAAAGTAATACTCTAAACCAGTAACTAATTAAGCGTAAAGCTAATTAATCCAAATTGTAACACTAGCAGATAATTTCAATTAAAGAGTCCAATCTCATCCAGAGAAATTAATCCAGTTATGGCTAAATAAATTATCACTAATGCCCTCCAATACGCAATCCGGGCTTGCTCATAAATTGCTTAAATCCAAACAAAGACATCCGAAATATTCAAACTATTATTTAAATGAAAAACATTATGCAATGCCAAAAACTCACCCGCCAATAAGCAATAAGGGCTAAATGCTGCTATAACTTTAATTCGAAATCCAGCAGCTCCTTTGCAGCCTTCTTATGAAGCAAATAATTATTGTAAATAAAAACTGGTCCAATGCAGCGCAATAGCTGCTTCTACAACTCCATCCAGTTGAAAACCAAAATAGCACGAGGACTGAAATCCGTTGAATAGCCTACTGATGCTAATATTTCTGTGGCATAAACAATTCAGTACACTACAATGCACAAAACTCCCACGAAGAAAACACTTCGCAAATGATACAGCTTAAAAAAATTTTTCCTGCTGCTCGGTTACCATATACCAGGAATAAAACTATTTTAAATTTCTCTAACCGCACAGGTCGGCTATCTCGAAACCACCTACTCCGGTGTCCGAAAATGCCTTGAGGCTATATGGAAAAATTCCATATACCCACACGCCACATTGCACGAAATTTAGTTCCTCAAAAATTTGTTGGCTGTCTCGCGATACGATGATGCGACAGCATGTCAAAAAGCCGAGCTGAAAGCTGCTCGAGAATACTTTAATGTCAGTGTCAATAACATCAAACAAATAGTCTTTACCGTGATTGTTGGATACGTCAGGCTCCGTCGACTCCACTACGGTAGGGAGTCGAATCGCTGAACGGTACTTCTGACGGGGTTCCTCTCCTATTCGAGACGGCTGCTTGGCTTTCCCGCGACGCTCACTTGAATTGAGAAAATATAAAGCATTAATTCCATGCTTGGGCTCCGCCCTGCATACCTTGGCGAATCCTCTGCAATTCCATTCTCTATAAGCGGCATTCCTCTTCCTTGTGACTTTGTCACAAAACGTCGTATTTGCACGAAACCTCGTGCCCTCAGCTCTCGCCCGTTCAACCGTATCTAACGACGGCAAAATCTCTTCTGCTTTCAGTCGCGCTCCCCTCTCGCCTTCATGGCTCCGTCTCGCGCCTCGCGCGACTTGCGCGAACGAACCATTCTCTCGTCCCGGGGGGGTCCCCTTCACTCCTCGCTTAAACTTACTATTTGTAAAAATCCGAGTCGCGGAATTCCTTTTCCTTTCCGGATCGGGTTCCAAATTCCGTGACAATGCATCAAATTTATCTAAGTTCTCTGCCATGGTTTTATAGATATCACCGGTTTTAATAAAATAAGTTAGAGAATCAGTGTCCGTAAACAATAGTTTACATTTTTTGGGTATGTTGGTAGCATATGTTCATAATGAAACCTATACATAATCTCCTTAGAGATATCTAAAACGGAAAAGCCAATGTAAATAGGTTTGTTTAAAGTAACCTTCAATCGTTGTAGTCTGAACAATGCAACCTCCTCATTTAAAAATCTCAAAATATGTAACACTAGGTTTAGTTTTTTGTTTCAGTTTTTTGTTTTGTCCTTGCCAATTGAATATTAATTTTTTCCGTACATTTTCAATCGATTCCCCGTAAATACTGTTATTAAATAATTTAAAGAAATCCTTTTCGAATTCTGTGGACACTGTTTGTCGCTTCTCTGTATTAAAATCGATGAACGGTTTAAGCCACGGTTTTTGGATGAAAGACACAACACGCCAAATCTTTTTCAAAATCATTCCGTGTTCCAAGTAAAATTTCAAGTTTCTGTAATGACAGACATATTTTTGTTTGGAATTTAATGTTGGTGTTAACTTTCTAGTCTTTTTTGGTAAACCATTTTGATCATGTAATTTTTTATTAAAAGGGGATAACATGTCTGTTCTGATCTTGATGGATTCAGGTGCCAATGGATAATCCGAATGAAGCTTATGGAAATAATCTGTATATTCGAGATCAACCTCCAAAACGTATCCAATGTCTGATTCATCAGATATCTGTGTTACATTTAACATATCGATCTCTTCACGATCTAACTATTTAAAATTTGAATATGGTAATGATTGTGACAATGCGAAACCATATAAATTGTTCGCATCATAGTATACTATGTACGTTTTTTCTTTCTGACTATCAAAATTTTGTAAGTACGGGTTATTCGCTTTAGCATAATGATGAGAAATCATAAATATACTGCCACGTACACCTCTTTCAAAGAACATATAAAGGTTAATTTCTGGCAACAGTTCGATTTTCTCTCTTGTCATTTTCAATGCTGCCTCCCAAGCTAATCCAGGCAAGCTGAAATATTGTGCAGGGTCAAGTCGATAGTATTTAACACTGATTTGATGAAAGTTTTCATAAATGTCAGCCAACTATAGCACATCTGTGATTAAATAAATATCATGAAAATCACCCATTGTTTAACATTTTGTTGCTGTCCACACATTTTTGGCATGTTCATAATCCTCGTTGGAAATGTTTTCATCTGTCAAAGAGGAATAAAAACATTCCTGAGGAGGTAAAGTCGTTTCAGTATATCTTTCAAAACTATCCATGTATTCGTAAGGATAAATTCCTTTCAGAGTTAAAAGATTTTCATTTTCTGGAAGATATGATTTCAAAATCGGAAATTCATTTAATGTTAATGTTAAATTTTCCAAAGACGAAGGTAGAAAATGATAGGAATCTAAAAATAAGTGATTTTGAATTTTTAACGTGATAAATTTTTCACTCGAGTGTGGAATGACACTGACGTTTGCATTTTTATAAAAGGATAACCCGTGAACTAATAAATGCGAACCATATGACTTAAAATTATGGAAAAAGATTGGAAGAGTTTTCTTATGTTTATAATTTAGGTTACAACTCTAGTGAGCGCTTTCTCTCTAATATCCTGTGAGGTGGTCGTGATCTTTAACTTTCACTTCTGTCAGTAAGAATTGTTTTTCGCATATATGACAGTGCGTGGAGTTTTTAAAAGCAATTTAAACATCACGCTTTACAACGAGCTCTTTATTCTGACTTAAAAAGAGACAAATTTTATATAATCGGACGACAGATAGGATAAGAATTTTTCAACGCAATCTTTCCTTCTGTAGATTCTTCTATTTACAATTTTTTTTTCATTATCTATAATTATGTAACAAAATCCGCAATTATGTGTTTTTGATATTTATGTATATAAGAATGACCTGAACTGGGCAAACTTATATGCATTTTTTCTAATATGCACTCAAATTCCACATACACTACAAAAGGGACAAATACTTGCTTTTCATACCGATTGAAGAATAAGTGAGTGACTTCAGACATTTTTAACACCTGTGGCTTGTTCTGACAACAATAAGTTTTATGATTTTCAAATTTTGACTTTAATGTAAAAGAAATTAAACAAAAGGGACATACATATCTGTGTTTTTTTGTTCTACAAAGTGCGTTAAAATTTCGAATAGTTCAGTAATGATTATCATTCAAAAGTAACAATTTCACTTTTTTATCACCTTTAAATAACTGACATACAGAGGGAAAACTGTTTTCTTTACATATCTGTATACGTGAACCGTGATGTTGTTGTCAGTTTCAAATTAGGGGATGTCATTAACCGATGTAGGAAATTGGATACGATTTAAATGTAGATGTTTTACATATTTTTTGTAATGACTTACGCGATGAGGATTTTGAAAATGATAGAGAGCTGCAAACACAGAATAAATGAAGCAACGATTATTAAAACTTTTCACATTTACTAATTCTTTTTTAGATTTTAAATATTTATCCAATATTGTATGACATCCACCTCGTAGCTGTTTATATTTTCCAAAGTGAACATCGCAATTATCAAAAGTTTCGAAAATCCAACCCGATCCGTAACTTAAAAAAAGTTTCAATTTTGTCATTAATAATTTTTAACGCGTCTTCGATTTCTTTTCTTATTTCTGATTTAATTAATATAATTCATGGTTTACTACAAAAAAGTCATAATGGTTTTCGGGTTATTCGATTCAGTTGTTGTGGCTTTGATCATAGAAACCATAAAACATAAGAAGTGCTTAAAATGTATCAAAGACTGGTGAACCTGATAAAATAAATTTTCTAATTTTTTTTGAATGTTTCATAATAAGAATTAAACTCGCTAGATGTTACTTTTGGAGAATATGATTAACACCTACAAAAGCGTATGTACGCACTTTTAGTCATTTGAAATGATGAGGAAGTTGTCAGTTGTTGATTTGGATTGTGCACACTCATACGGTGTTCAAGTAATAATCGATTGTTTGAAAATTTATTTTCACAAATACAACAAGTGAAACTTTTGTCTTTGGGATGTTGTGCTTCACAATGAGTCTTCATCTCCTCCTCTGTTGAAAATATTTCTCCACAATGCTGACAGTGTTGATTTGAATGTTTTCTGTGGACATGACGCATCATGTCTTTTTTGTGTTGATATTCCTATCCGCATAGTTCACATAAGAAGGTCATCTTGAAAACAGGTCATAAAAAAGGAAAAATAAATAAAATTTTCATTTATTAACTTTTAATTTATTTTCAAACTGGTATACATAGTAATCGGAATCGGAGTTAATAAAGTAGCAATAATTTGTTCAGTACACATTCCTTTACATCTATTATATATATAATAAATTCAATAATGAGCACAAACTTTAGAATTATATTTTTGAAAACGTATTTTCTTATACCACCACCTCTTATCTCTATATTTTGATAAATATTCTATTACACTAAAGTTTACAGGAGGTAATCCCAATGGATTATAATATTCATTACAAGACAAAACCACCCAATGCGATCTTTTTTATGTACTAGGATCAATGTTCACAACAATCCAACCATCAGTTTGTTTTGATGGAATGCAATCGCTTGCATAAACTCCGAGAAATTGTAAACACAAGGGTGAAAAAATTTCATCAATTTCTAAACTACTCATCGCATTAATTTGTAATGTGCATTATTACTTTTCAATATTCCACTATGATGTTGCGTTGATGATCAATTTCAAATAAATTATCCGTTT
>JAHWFO010078382.1:359-27755 GCA_023313115.1 Rhysida immarginata | reverse complement strand
TTTATCACTATCAATAATTTTATCTTTGGTGCTGCCAATTAATCTTCTGAGGTTTTTGTTACTTTTATAGGCGACCTGCAGGTTAAAACCACGGGCGATCTTTTCCAATCCTTTTGTAAGTTGTCTATTGTAAGGAAAGATGATGTAGTTCATGTCTTTTTTATTGCTTACGTAGTGGCTCTTTCTATTTTGATCTTTTTTTGATATTCGTAATTAATCTATTGATGAATACTTCTGAATAGCCATTGTATTGGGCAAACATCTTGATATTTTTATTTCAGTTTCTAATCTATCTTCACTGAGAGGTAATTTATGGGCTCTGAACAGCATGTGGTGAAAAGCAGCTGCCTTGTGGGCAAAGCAATGATTTGACTCATTATGTATGTAGACCGGGGTGAATCCAGGTTTTCGGAAAACATTCATGCAAAATTTTCCTTCATCTCTAAACAATACAGTGTCCAGGAATGATATGGAACGATTCTTTTCAACTTCCATAGTAAAATTTATAGAGGGGTCTAAAGTATTAATTTCTTTAAAAAAGTTATTCAAATCATATTTTTGTGTGTCAAACAATGCCAGTATATCATCTACATAGCGAAGCCAAATGGAGGGGAAGTACCTGAAACAGTCAAGGGCTTGGTTTTTCCAATTTTCTTATGTACAATTCAGCGAGAAATGGACTGATGCAGCAACCCATTGGGGTGCCGTTTTGCATATGATAATATTCATGATTGAAACTGAAGATGTTGTTGTAGCAGATCATCTTAGTGGATTTCATAATCTCATTAACAAAAGCGAGAAGAACATCGTTGTCATCTAGGATTGCCTCCAACGCAGAGAGGGTCTCCTTTATCGGGATGCTCGGGAACAGCGACTCAATATCGAAGGATACAGGTTGCAAATCAGAGCTTATATTCTCCGGCAGTTTCTTCGCAAGTTCATAGTTTTTTTTTTATACTAAAATCAACACCTGGTAATTTTAGACGGAGGAATAGCTTCAGCAGAAATTTGGCTAAAAACACAGTCGGAGAATTCGTATTATCAAAAATAGGCCATAATTTGTTCCCAGATTTGTGCGTCTTGGGAAGACAGTACAAGCGTGGGAGGATAGGGATTTTGGGGATTAATTGATAAGCAGGAATATTCTTAAATAGAACTTTGCAGGTTTTAATACAAGTTTTGGTTTTTTGGATAAAATCATGTAAAGGATTACTATCAAGTTTTTTATTAGGGCCATCTTCAAGTAAAGTATTGATGCTATTGATATAATCTGATTTGTCTTTAATCAGTAAGCGGTTAGATTTATCGTCTTTGAGATACACACAATCGTTGGATTTAAGTTTCTGAACTAGTTTCTTAACTTCAATATCTTGCTCAGTTATTTCGTAATTTTTCAGATTATTTTCAAATTGTTTTTTACAGAGGTTGCGAAACTCTAAATTGTTTGGTCTATTAAGTTCAGATTGATCAGAGAGAATAGAGGTTAAGGCAGATTTCACATCTTGTTTTAAATCAGGAATAGCGAAATTAAGTGGACTGGGACCCTGCGGCAGCTCTGTCTTACTTTCTCTGCACTCGTTGCGAGGGGTCAGTTTCTGCGTTATCACGCTGACGAAGAGGACGTAGTCCTCGAAATATACATACATGCATTAAAATTAATTTATGGAAAAGTGTTTTCTTTATTTTTATTGTTTTTACATCCACAGTTTCGTGACCCGATTACTTTATGAGGCTGTTGTAGATTTATCATTCCTCCTAGTATCATCAGACATCCCCTCAGTCTCCCGAACGGCTTCCCCACTATTTTCAATGGTGATCACATAAAAGGATGTTCACAATGCTCTGGGACATCCTTCGCAAAAAAAACTTGCCAATGTTGTGAGACACCGAAGTATTCGTGGACTTGAAGAAGTGCCTCCCATTCCCGATGATCAGCCATGCATTCCCTGCCTCGAGGCAAGCATGTGCAATGCCCCTCACAAGATGGCCATGTTCCAGCAGTCCACACGCCCCTACATCTTCCCCATGTGGACACTGCAGGAATCATGCCTACTACCTCCATCGATGGGAACAAATATCTTTTGATTGCAGTGGACGACTATACCCATAAGGTACATGTATTTGTGTGTGCTGTATCAACCAAAGCAGAAGTACCACAGGCGCTGATGAACCTAGTTAAAAAGCTGCGACATAAACTCGTATATGTACGTTCAGAAATGACACCAAGTTTATCAATGAAGCGCTCAGTTTATCACTGTTCCTCAGAACCCTCAGTCTAATGGTGTTGCTGAGAGAGCAATTCGCTCTATTTCTGACGGAATGCGTATTCTCCTTAGCTCGTCTAACTTTCCACACGGTTTTTGGGACGTTGCTGCTGGGATGGAAACAGGGCAACGTTCCAAACAGGGCAAACCATATCCCCAGAGAAGCTGTGGTCCAAAAAAAACCCACTTTTAGGCACCGGAAACCATGTGGGTGTCTAGTCTACTATTTCGTGCTAAGGTCGCACCCATCCAAATTCCAGGCACATGCAGAGCAAACTGTCGTCACCTGGCTATCTCATTTTTTCCATTGAAGAAGACAAACTGATACGAGCTCGATCAGTTCGATTCTTTCCAAGAACATTCCTTGATCTGTCAATGTGCCGCGAACCATTATTCATGATTCCATCAAGGCCGCAGGTTCCATATGATACTCAATCCTCGAAGACTTTTCAGATTATTCAAAGCGGAGGATGTCGAACAGCCGCTGTCGTTGTTTCCAACATCCAACGTTGAGGAGTCTCCACCACATCTTGCCCCTGAAGCAGAGGATCCATACGCTCCTGCCGTAACGATCCCTTCTGTCCCTCCGGTGGATGCACACGTCCAGTCGGACCTGCCGCCACTGTCGCAACCTGCTCCTGCGCCTCTTCAACAGGAATTACGCAGACCGCAAAGATTAAAAGACAAGGCTGAGGGGCATCCAGCTGTACTCTGCCATCCCAACCTATCCGACTCCAAACTCAAGGAGGCATTGTCGATGACCCCTATGTTGTATGAACTCTCCTCCCCTCAACATCACCAATGGGAAGAAGCTATAAAGAGTGAATTAGATTCGCTCAACCTCTATCAAGTTAGGAACTTAGCCCCTAAGCCTGTAAACTCAAAGATAGAAAAAACAAAATGGATATATTGCATTAAATATAATCCAAACGGGTTGGTGTCAAGATTCAAAGCCAGGTTGGTCGCGAACGGATAATCGCAGACGTATGGAACTGAATATGAACTCACATTTTCCTCTGTAATTAGGATGGAGTCGTTGAGATTACTGTTTGCCATAGCGGCCGATACGGGGATGTCGTTTCACCAGTACAATGTTAAATGTGGCTATCTGCATTCACCGATAGATCACTTGTGTAACGTGCTGTTACCTTTTTCTGGCTAAAATTTAACGACCGTTCATTGAAAATTTTTTTTTGAGCCTTCACTTTTACTAATTTCCGGGATCTCTTTTGTTAGATTCCCTATCCCACTCTGGTGGAGTTACATTAAGCTTGCCCTTCTGGCGCTGTGTGTTTCAAGTTTCCCATTCTATCGATATTCCTGGTTTCTACCGCGTGTAGTCCTTACCAAAACTGGGTGATCATCGGCCGTCCCGGGCGTGAGCCTTATGGATCAGAAGCTTAATTAATTATTTTAACGGAGGTTACTGTGTTTTTTATGAATTAAAGGGATCACTCGACGCGTTCTGTTCGCATTATTCTTAGGTTAATGATACCTCGTTTGGGAAATTATTTGTTCTATTTTTTCCTCGCGCTAAATAAGTTTTTTCTTCTAGTAGGATTCATTTATGTATTGACCGAGACCGTGATTCCTCGTACTTTGCGTCGCGGAAATTTCGCCGTCTCGCGTCTTTTGAAGTTTATCCCGTGGAGAATTTCCTTTTTGACGCTTGACGGATACTTGAATTTTAATTTCTCATCGAGACAATTAGTTTAGCGTCTAGTTTTGGTCCGTATTTCATCGCGTCGTTTGTTGGACTCGTCTTGTTCGTTGTCCGTTGGGTCATTTCTCGTCATCGATTAATGATCTTGAGAATCGCTCGTCCTGTAGATTTCTCAACTTACTATTTGATTTTTTTTTCGTCGTTTAGATATTTCCTTTAATTTTTTGGTAAAATAAGGATTGATTTTGAATTCTCTTTCTTTAGCAAATGATAAGGGATGTCTTAGCCTCATGCTATAGATATAAGACGCGTTCTTTCGCGTTAAAAGAAATTTAACTATTTCATTCTTTTTGATTTACTTTGGGAGCTAGAAAAGATTTTTTTTATTACTATTTTAAAAAAAATATATATTTTTTTGTTTGCTGTATTTCTTTTACGGAGACTTATTATTAACGCTATTGTTGGTTACTCGCGCGTTCCCGTTGTTCGCCTAGTCTTTCATTGTTCAGACGTCGTTGTAATCGACCGTTCGTTTTCTTAGAGCAACTAGCTATCTTCGTTTCTGAGAACTTGGATGTCGTGCCACGTGCACGTGTTATTTAAATTTTTTCTTTAGTTTTGTAATTTTCTTGGTGGAAAAAATAATGGACTTGAGCAGATCCAGCTAGACCTTCAAGAGAGGCAACATCTGCTCCTCAGCCTTCTCTTGAGATCGGAGATGGCTTTCCTTTGGCAATCGAAATTAATACTTTCAGTCATCAACAATCTTAACTTCAAATCATGAATGATTAGTTCATGTTAGTTTGTGGTATCGGACCTTAACCGATTGTAACTCATCATTATGACGCTTATCACCGATTACTGCCAAGTTTCTATCTTTTGAGTGTTCATGATAGACTATGTGTCGCTTCTACTTTGGATCGTCAATTGCTTTTCCGTTGAACGAACTGCCCGTGACCATGTGCATCTAAGATAAGTTGTGTCTCGTGGACCTTTGAAATTGTATTCTTCTGCAGTTGTTACAAGATCGATCATTCCGTCCGTCATGGATCGTATACTTACGTTATGGATTATCTTCGCTTGATTTGACTTTATGCACGTGAAATGCCTTGCAGTTTTGTTTTTTTTTGTAGCAATGTTACGTTTGCTATGTCGGATCTGACGGATCTTTTCCACAATTTCTTAAAATCTTAGTCTCGGCTTATGTATTTTTATTTATTTATTTTTTTTTTTAAATTGTATTATCTGATTGTATTCTTGATATCGATTCTTCCTAATACTTGAATATGATCCTTCTGTTTTAATCAATTATTTTATTTGTTTTGTTTTCTTTTCCAGGAAACCTCATCCATGTTGCCGTTGCCGTCTGTCTATATACCGCCTTTTGTTATCCGTATGAGCTTGATTGTCCGTCCCGTCCTCCAATTTCTCCTTCTTACCATGTGTTATTGTTTCCACTGTCCGTATTTTAGTGTATATTTTGTACTTCCTTAGGATCCTAGCGGAGGAGGTCCCGGGTTTGTTGCTTATATTTTATCTTTCTTATTCCACTGTAATTCAAATATTTAATTTTTTTGTGATTACAATTTTTTTTTATCTCTGTTGTAAATAGAGAAAGAAGACGAAAATGAGTTTTTTTTTATTTCCAGTTTTATTTTCCTTGAGTACTTGCTGTTGATGGTCTTATTTATTTACAGTGTGGGTGGCTCTGCTTGACCTTTTGAGCTTCTAGATCTTCCAAGCGTTTTCAAGTTCCTCTCCTCCCCCTCAACTGTTACTTTCTACCCCCGTCTTCTATCGGACTTTGGGTGTCGCTCCATAATGTTGACCGTCGCTTCAACGCCCTAGCCTTTGCGAATGTTGGGTCTCCCAGTTTATCTTTTGTGACCATTTTGTTTTACTTCATTCAGTTCTATCCATTTTCGTTTGCAGCAATAAAGGAAAATATTTATTTGGATTTCGCCTTTTCTATTTTGTGTTTTTTTTTGTTTTTTTTTTCCTAGGCTTGGGTTGTCTTGGGTTGCAGGTTAGTCATGTTAGTATTTAATTGGGGTTAATTTTGTAGCGAAGTTTTTCTCCTGGGTTTCTCTCATTCTTCCCTTTACTTGGAGGATCGCTTTAGTTCTTTCAAGTAAGCGTTTTCCATTATCCTCGTGCTTATCTTGGGTTCTGGTAACTGTTTTGTTTCAGTCAAGGGAGGGTTTTCTTTTGGGTTTTTATGCTCCACTTTTGGAGCGTTGGCTGTGCGTGCGGGTAAACGCGGTTTGCTATTACTAGCACGCTACACTTGATATATGTAATGACACCCAAGGGGTTGTCATTCCACTCAGATGAAGTATGCAAACTTCGAAAATCACTATATTGGTTAAAGAAGAGCGGCAGGGGCTGGTACCAAGCGGATGATACCTTTGCATTTATAGCAACAACGGTTGTTCTACTCCTTGCTGTATATGTAGATAACATCATGGCTGCTACAAACGATGTTTCCGTTTTAATGTCAGTAATGGCTGTGTTCAACAGGAAGTCGATGTAGTTGATCTGGGGCCTGTAAACCACCTTTTAGGAATCCGTGTGAGTCGGGAAGGTATTGTTATCAGATTATCCCAGACTCACTACATCAAGAAACTCCTGCATGACTATCAATAGCACGACAATAAACTCAGAACCAATCCCCTCAGCCCACATGTGAACCTGGATGAAGTGGCGGACTCAACCTGGTTGTGGGGAGATCATTAACATACAAGTTGAATAATAAAGGCGATAAAGATGAGCCTTGTGGAACTCCTATATTACGGATTAAAATAGAATAGGATATATTATAAAGGGTTAAAGAGTAAGTTCTATTATGTAAAAAACTAGCTATCCAATTAAGGGTGGGGGCTCGTATGTTAAATTGACGATTTAGTTTAATTAATAGACGATCGTGTGGAATAGAGTCGAATGCTTTTGAGTAATCTAGGAACAATGCAATAACTAATTTATTTTTTGACATATTTGTAATAATGTATTCAGATAAGTCAAAGCATGCTGTTGAAGTATTACTTTTAGGCGTGAAGCCGTGCTGAGCTGTGAAAGTAATTTATTGCTATGTATATAGTGAGAAAGTCTAGAGTTGAACAGACTTTCAAAGATTTTTGGCGAAGGTGGGTAATATTGAAATGGGGCGATGATTGGTGAAATCTCCTCTGTTTCGTTTTTTGAAAATGGGAACTATCTTTGCTGAGCGAAGACATTTAGGATAACAGCCCTGAGATATAAAGGAATTAAATAATACAGCGAGAGGAAGGGAGAATCCGTTAACTGCAGATGTTAAAAGGATAGCTCGGATTCCTATGAGAAGTTTGTAATGAGACCCTACGAACGAGAGCCCAAAAAGACCCAGCGTATATTTCAAACCCGGCTTTAATCTATTTTTAACACCCCACCAGGCTTTTTTTTGAGACTGGTGAGTATTTGAATATCCGGCCTGTATTCAAGATTTTAAGGTATGTGATTTTGTCTCACAATATATCAAACTCTTGGTCCGGTATATATAAATAAATAGTGAAAACATCAGAGGTAATGGCGTGAAAAAATCCTCTAAAGACCATTTTCCAATTACCGGTATATATAGCAAGGAAATCGGGGGTTGTGTAAGATGACTGGCACACCCAATTTGATTGCCTAATTACTAAGTAACTATTGTTTCTCGTGCAACCAAAGCTTTTCCAAGTCTTTTTATACTTTCTTCTAAATAAAACTACTTCTGTTTCAAAGTTGTATTGTTTGTTTTTAATGTTCTGATAATGGGTGCATTGTTTCAATTGACTACTGACAACTCTGATCCATAGTTTTAGAGGGTTAACAATTGACATCGTTAAATACAGTTAACCCTAAACTTTTATAAACAGTTTCTTGCATTTTTCTGCCAATCTTGACTCTTTACACTTTTCTCTAATCTAGTTTCTTTTGTATCAATGAGTTCTGTTTGATGTTAATTTTCTCTCTCTTGATGTTAAACTCTTTACTGGTCAAAACATTTTAGCACAATGACGTCCTAATTAATTCAACACAATACAGATTAAAGTGACTGTTTTAAAGTTTGAATTTGGGTTCTCAAATACAATGAATACTTTCAAATTTACTAAACTTGATTGGATAAGTATTTACAACGAACATTGTTTCAGGTCTGTTGATAACGTATTAGACCTCAGCGGCGTTTTTCCTACCAGTTGAGGTTGAATTCGGGTGACTGTGTTCCATTAGAGTTTTTCATTCTTTTATACATGATTTGCTGAGGTCTTGAAACCAAATTTAATGTATTTCAACGGTGTTAATATGTACGTGATGAGGTTGTTGCTTTGCTATGTTTGCATGGGTATCTGATTTTCTAAACTTCACAATAACAACGTATATAAGGGTGATTTTAAGACTTTCATTTTTCGTATATTGTGTTTTTTTTCTCAACCAAAAGTACATCAACAATTTACAAAGACTGCCTTGTTTATTGATAGCAGTGATTTTTGTTAATGTCAATAAGCAGTGAAAAAAGGTCTATTTGCGTGCATTTTCCCTGTTAGGTTTTTCAGGCAATTGTCATCGTGGTGTCCGATGAGTGATAGGACTTATTGCTAAGGGTTTTCACATAGGTTCTCATTGATGCCATTAAATAAACCTTTTCAGGGTAATTGTAGCTGAATTTGTCTGATTATACTCAAGCAGTACAAGTTTATTTTTCATTAACCAGTTTTTCAGACTCTTTGATGTGACTTTTAAATGCTGTTCCGTGATGTTATGACAGCTGAGTGTCTATTGTCGCGGTATTCACGCGCAGACTCACGAGGCTGCTAATGTGCCAGTGGGTTGATGCCAGGGGGTTTCCACACATGTTTCTCACTGACACAGTCAAATAGGGGTTTTCTTGGAAATTGTTAATGAATTGTCTATATTCATATATTCATTAATTTTACATTTTAGCATTAAATTTTAAATTTTTTCTGGGGTACTAAAATGAAGGTGTCCTCAATTATCACGTCCTCATTCAAACAACAGTTGGGCCTGTTACCATGCTAGAGATCAGTGAAATGCTTTTTATTTATTCTTAATGCTGCTAATTGTTCAAAAATATTGAAGGTTGTTCACTGTTACCCTGCATTTGCGAGTGCCTTTGCACTAACTTTTTCTGTACATTTCAACTGCAACAGGTTAACTACCAGTGTTAGAAAAGGGTGGTTTCCCAAAATGAATTGAAAATAGTTGTTAGTTGAAAACAGTTGTTAATTTTTCAATTCAGCTATTCATTTTACTTTTAACACATGGCTTACGATATTTTATCTTCTTTATTGCTGTTGTTAATTCAACTGAAAACGTGAAAGTGTATGCAGTGGGTTCCTTTTTACAATATTGTATGTTGCTGTTTTCAGACTACTTGGGTGAGGTCAAACACATTCAGTATGAAAGTGTAGCCGACCTTTACTAACAATGTTTGCGATAAACCAAACTAAAAAATCTTCGCGTCTTCCAGTTAGGGTACATTTCCCCATTAGTTTCACTGGTTTTTCACCTCGTTAAACGTTTTTCCTTTGCGGTAAATGCGTAGGCAAGGATTTCACGCAATTCAAGTATAACATTGACTGCGTTGGATGTTATCAAAATAACAGCTGTTTACGAGCTAATTCACGCTAAAAATTCGTTGTGATTTCCAGTCAGCCTACGTGAAATAGTTTCTCCATTTGTTTCACTAGATTTTCGCTCTGTTAAAATGTTTCCTTTTTGGCAAGTCTGGACGCCAGGTTATCACATAATTCAAATATAACATTTACCGTGGTGTTCGCCGTCTAAGAGGGCATGTGTTACGATAAATGTTCGCGCTAAAAATTCTTTGTGATTTTTAGACAGGCTACGTGAAATACGTTTCTCCATTTGTTTCACTGATTTTTCACTTCTTTAAAAATATTTCCTTTTCGGTTAATGTATACGCAAGGATATTACCCAATTCAAATATAACATTCTATATGGTGACCACCACCTAAGTCGGCAGCTGTTACTATCAACGTTCGCATTAACCCATGCTAAAAAATCTTTGTGATTTTCATTAAGGCTACGTGAAATACGTTCCACCATTTGTTTCTTTGGTTTTTCGTCTTATTAAAGTGTTTCCATATTGGCTTATGTATACACAATGGTTACGGAGTAACTCAAGTACCACATCTAAGTCTGTTAGGATAAACGTTTACGATAAACCACGTCAGGTGATGTGAAATACGTTTCCCCATTAGTTTCACTGATATTTCACCTCGCTAATGTCTTTCATTGTGATAAATTTGCAAGGGCAGGGGTAACCACATTGCTCAAGTATAACATTCGCCGGAGTGATTGTCACTTAAGTTGGCAGCTGATACGATAAACTTTCACGCCAAAAAGTCTGTGATTTTCACACTGGGTACGTGAAGAAGGTTTGTTTGAGGTTCATACGTACTTATTCGTTTATTTCACTGATTTTTCCCCTCGATAAAGTGTTTTCTTTTCGGCAAATGCATACGCGATGGTGACCATGTTGCACAAGTACAACCTTGACTGCATTGGATGTCATCTAAATGGCATCTGTTACAATTAACGTTTGTGGTAATCCATGATAAAAAGTCGGTAGCTGATTTTAGTGCTCTATGGGATTTCAAGCTTAATTTCATTTTAAAATGTCAACTTTTGTCGAAGCATTATTGCTCTTTTGCTCATAATACTTTAATAATTGTATTTCTGCTTACAGGTAAAGTTCCTTCTAGGAATCTTTGTAAAATTTTATTTTATCTTTAAGGTAGCATTGGGGATGCCACCCACAAGATATGAATCTGCTGGAGTAGAATCTACTCCTTATGGAAAGTGTAGAAGATGGACAATTGGTAAGTAAAATTATGAAATATTCTTCTTTGAAACCGCATTGTTAATGACAATAAAATATAACTAATGATTCGTTGGGTAGCATATGCTAGAACATAAATTGAGATGAATCCTATTTCAAATGTGTTATTATTAGGTTGTTTGATAAGTGTCACGTATAAATTCATTAAATACTGTGGAAGCGTGCTGTTTGAAATTATGGAAAATGGACAGGTAGATAAATGAGAAAAATAACTTGCTCCAAAAATCTCCCCTCTAACACTAGGGAAGCGGGGTTTGGATAACTTCATTCACCAAACATTTACAAAAAGATAGGGCATATAATTACAAAAATTACACAAATTAGTCAATCAACAATTGCGGTAATATTAGAAATAACACAAACGCTATAACGAACGTTAAACTTTAAAGAAAGAGAAATACTAAACGCACATAGACCCTACCGGGCTATCACCTGAATCATCTTTTCGACGTGGAATTGAGCCCCTAACTCTTGTCGCAAAATGCTGAGGATTGGAGTGGCCAGGAAACCATCGAGATAGACCAGCTTGGAAGAGCAGAACGCCACTCCACGGCGTCTAGGCTGGCTAATCTGGTCCAGGCGTATTGCTTAAACGAATAACCTCGTGCTATCATTCTGGTTAGAAGGCGTCATGGATTCTCTCACTGGTTAGAAGAGATGACCATTCGGCCTCGCTCGAAATCGATTCGTCTTGGCTTGTTCACTGGAAGTAGATTCCTGTGGCGTTGGCATTGGTCTCCATTACTCTAGTCCTTCCAACGTCGTGGATACACTATTATTCAACGATACTGAAGAAAATGTCTGATTAACCATAAGAGCGGAACTTACATTCTGCAGTGTGCAAAGCATTTCCAAAATTTTCTCAGTCCTTCGTTTGAGTTCCTCTCATTTTCGCTGATAGTTAGAAAACGATCCTTTGTCAGTTCTCTTTCCCTTCGGCTCATTTTCGAACCTCACTTTTCGAGGTCTCGAGTCACTCTCCCTTTTTAACAGTTCAAGTTTCGCGCTCCTCCTCTCAGCGCTTTGATGCCAGGCCTTATGCCGTTCTTCGCCTATCGAGTGCTCGCTATATTTCATCGCATCTAATGGCTTGGTTTTATGAAGCGCTTTATCGCTGGATGAAGATATATGCCCATTCCTAGTTTGCTTTCGGTTTTGGACTCTAAAAGAGAACGAGAAGTATCTCTAAAAGAGAATGAGAAGTATTGTGCTTATTTTCTCGTATCTGTTTGTTTTCCTCACGATCTTTACTCGTAGAGCGTAAGGATCTACATTGGCCGAATTTAGTAGATCGGAAAAAGGCACCAGAAACAAGGAAAAGAAAACATTTTATTACAATACTCATTTCCAAAAAAGTTGGGACAGTGCAAAATATATAGAAAAAACAAAAAGGGATGATGTAACAAAACTTTCTCGCGAATACAAAATAGCAGATACATTTATGAAATGACATAAATATACTGTGTGCACCAAAACATTTTGTATCGTGGCCGGGACATTCATTTTGAATGGGGGTGTCGCAACACGTTCCAAAATAGTAGGGACATACGTTGTAGAAAGCGCCGTTAGTAGTGGAACATTCCGAATTGTTCGGGAATAATCTAGAATAATGACGTCGTACTACATTCCGTATAAATAACAGTTGCCATCCGTCGTTCAGGTAACTTATTCGGAACGATGGGTCGAGGCAAGCCAGTTAGCAAAGATCTTCATGTTCGAATCATTCAAGAATTCACAAACAACATTTCTCAGCGTGCAATAGCCAGAAGATTTAACCTGTCATCATCTACAGTACATAATATTATCAAGCGCTACCGAGATAGTGGTGAGATCACAGTTCGGAAAGGCCAAGGTAGATAACCTATTCTGAATGCTCGAGCTCTTCGGATCCTCCGACGTCACTGCGTCACGCATAGGAATGCTGCGATTACGGACATAGCCACGTGGGCCCGCGATTTCTTCGGGAAGCCATTATCGTTGAATACTGTACGCCGGTGCATCCACAAATGCAAACTTAAGTTATACTGTGCACAACGGAAGCCATGCATCAACAAACGACAGCAACGTCGCCGTCTGATATGGGCTCGAGCCCATCGCAATTGGTCCCAAGCACGCTGGAAGAACATATTGTGGTCCGATGAATCAACCTTTACGATTGTTTACGGAAATAATGGACGCCCTACACTCCGGACCAAAGACGAAAAGGATATACCCGCGTGCCACAGGCGTTGCAGAAACCATCGTCCGTCATGGTCTGGAGCTGTATTAGTGGCCATGGAATGGGAGACTTGCACATCTGCAATGGCACCGTCAATGTTGAAGCGTATATACAGATCCTGGAACAAGCTATGGTGCCATCTAAGAGGCGCCTGTTTGGACGACGTCAGTGTATATTTCAACAAGACAACGCCAGACCGCATGCAGCGTGCATAACTTCTGCATGGCTACGTCGGCAGCGCATTCGTATGTTGGATTGGCCCCCTTGCAGCCCGGATCTGTCGCCTATAGAAAAAGTTTGGCGTATTATTAAACGAAAACTACGACAGCGACGACCCCGGGCAGTTGAACAGCTGAAAACCTATATCCAACAGGAATGGGACAGAATTCCTGTTACGGTGTTAGAAAGATTGGTGTCATCGATGCCCAGAAGATTACATGAAGAGAGGTGACGCCACACCGTGGTAAACGCCGTGCTGTCCCAACATTTTTGGGAGTGTGTTGCACGTGCCAAACAGGAAAACCACCTGTATCTTTCTTTAAGCATATAAGATATGTGATCCCATGCCTAATTTATCGTTTATGTATTGTAATGCGTTGAAATAAACGGCAATACAATAATCCAAACAAATGTGTTGGAGTTCTTCTTATATGTTGCACTGTCCCAACTTTTTTGGAAATGAGTATTGTAGAAGGCCTTGTTTTATTCTCCGAAGGCATTGGCCCTCCTTCCTTCTTACCCCGGCCTTCTTTTCTGTCTGCCTTGTCCCGATTGCCAATTTGACGCCTTGATACTACCAAATAATCTAGGTGATAACCCCATGCGTGGCTCAGACTCCTTCTTTTTTTGATTTAATTTTGAAATATCTTAAAAATAAACATATGAAAACGCTTAGAATTTACACAGTAAAAATTCATATTCAAAACTCGAAAAATAATTTTTTTAAATGCTCACAACGGATGGACCTCTCCAGGTATGTCACAGCTAGCCTAAATAATTACTTAGGCTTGCCCGGATAGATTTTAGTTTTTTAGCTACAGGGTTTTTCTGACCAATGCTCTTGTTTTTTCTTTCGTGGCATTTTGATAGGTATCAATTAATATGGATCCTTCGAATGATTATTAAATGGCACAACTCAGATAAATCGTATGCTTTCTGGTGTGATCATTCGAGTTGATGTATTCCTTTATTCGGAATTAAACTGTTATATTCTATGCACTGCTCAAACGTGACAAACACACAAACACGCACACACAAGCTCAAAAAATACACACAAACACACATACTTTATCCAATCTTCCGAACGCTTGTTAGGGAGCTGAAGTGAGACACGTTTATCTCCTTTGCCTCATCAAGAGAGACTGCCCTGTCAATATCCTCTATTATATTCATTTCCTGTGCATTGTTAATAATTCTTGGAAACAAATGTTCTGTCATTGCATCATCATTTTATGCTCATTGTTATAATTGTTTGCAACGACTGTTCTATCATTTTATCATCATTCTCTGCTCACTGTTATTGGTGATTGCGTGTTGATTTGATTGTTGATGCGAACACGACAGGTCTATTTTGCACACACTTTACCTTGCATTACTGGTCATGAGATATCTATGGTCCGAGCATAGCGTTGGCAAATTGCGTGTATACAGGATTGTTGATACCTATTGTTGCACAGAATCCTGCGTTGTCCGGGATAATTACACACGTAGGTAAACAGAACAATCTCAAGAAGTTCAATTATAACTTCAAAAAAATTGGTTAAATGTCTTTATCGCATTATCAGCATCTCAGTTTCCAAAATATTCACATTCACACAGAATATAGTCAGAATGTATTTTTATGAAATGTTTGAATCTGCTATGCTACCAAATAAGCTAGGTGATAATCCCGGCGTGGCACTGTTTTTTTTTATTAAGTTCTGTAAAATATCTTAAAAATAAACATATGGAAACACCTAGAATTAATACAGTAAAAAATCATAATGAAAATTCGAAAAAAAAATTTTTTTAAATGCTCAAATTGGATGGACCTCTCCAAGAATGCCACAACTATCCTAAATAATTTCTTAGTCACGTAATCCTATTTTAGATGTACACTTGATGTTTTTTATAATTCCCACTCTGCTCTCGATGTCTTGAATTCATCACTTTGTGTAGCCTGGCGGTCGTCGATTGCCATGTATTGACGTGGTTATCATTTGCTCAATACATCACGGAGCTAAGGGACTGCTTCCTGTGTCGTCTTCCACTCTTTCAATAGTCTGCTAACTCTCCATTATCTCCAGATACTGATCATTTTTAAAGACTTTCAAGAAATTGTTAAATACTAAGAACTCTCAATTCTCAGAAGATCCTGAATAACAGGAATTCTGTACATTTTTACAAACTGGACCTTATCTATATTGCACCAACTTTGCCTTGCATTGGTGGTCATGAGATATATATTGTTGAGATACAGTGTTGGTGCATTACGTGTTGATACCATTGTTGAAATATAATATTGCGCCAAAATTTTCCTTGCATTCTTGATCATGACGTACATATTGTTGGTCCGTGCAGAGTGTTTGTGAATTGCGATTTGATACCTTTGTCGATAACTATTGTTGCACAAGTTTTGCCTTGACTTGTTGGCCATGAGATATTTTTAATAAATATGCCCTGTCATCATTATGAATATCGATTTATTATCGATAATTATTATGTTTTACAAATCTGAGGTAGACATTGACCTTTCTCATGCTTTGAAGTTCAAGTATGCAAAATTTCATCATGATCAGAATAAAACTGTAGATTTGTATAAGAAATATACCCACAAACAAACATTCTTCTTTTTATATACAGATATACTTATGACCAAGTCATCTTCATCGGCGTAAATGTAGAATAGTTGGTCATCGAAATTATCTATCATACTTATCTATTAAATAATTTTTCTGAAAAAAGTTTTCTCCTGTGTATTTTTAAGTTAATTAAGTTGTTTCATAAGTATTGGCTGTTTTCTCTTACACTACTGTTCATGAGCCCCACGGTACGTAACATTATAGCAGGAATTATGACAACCCTCCTGCAAAAGAGGTAGGACAGGTTCCGACGTTTCTACAGTAGCAGCATGTGCGGCAGTGCAAACATTAACATCATGGAGCAGCGCAATGCCAGGCTCGTGATTTTGCACGAATACAAACTTGGACGGAATGTGCGGAAAATAATTTGCATGGGTTGCGTGCAAAACGAATGACAGGACTCTCCGTCGATTATTTGCGAAATTTGGTGCTCGTGATATGTACATTAATTGTAAGCCAGAAGACAGGCGTCCGTTAAAGTGGATTACCAAACAGTTACGGCAGAAAGGGGAAAAAAACGACTTCCACTTAAGTGGTGTCCAGCGACCTCACTTTATCACCTGCAAACTTGACAGAACACATGGCAAAAATGGTAAAGCCAAAACAGCTGGACACTGGGGTTCCACATGTCTCACCAAACCGCAGCAACTGTGGAAATGAATGCCAGCAGATATTGCAAACAAAACAATCCTCACTGGTATATCGTACAGGTCCGATGCTTCTCCTAGATGGTCCTCGTTTACATGCATCTGTTGCAACCAGGCAAAAAATTAATGCTTTGAGGGACAGGTTCTCCCTCGTCCTGCGTATTCATTGGCTCAAGCAGTTTGCCACATGTTACGTATTTGGACAATTTTGTGAGATAAACGGTTCACTGATCTAGTTGCTGTCATTACTGCTGTTTGTTGGAACAATATAATGCTAATTCTTGTCACTGTGGTATTTTTTTCATTGCCAACACGTTGATATTGATCACGTTGGAAATATATGTGCTGAAGGTAGATATTTCACTTACAATACTCATTTCCAAAAAAGTTGGGATAGTGCAACATATAAGAAGAACTCCAACACATTTGTTTGGATTATTGTATTGCCGTTTATTTCAACGCATTACAATACATAAACGATAAATTAGGCATGGGATCACATATCTTATATGCTTAAAGAAAGATACAGGTGGTTTTCCTGTTTGGCACGTGCAACACACTCCCAAAAATGTTGGGACAGCACGGCGTTTACCACGGTGTGGCGTCACCTCTCTTCATGTAATCTTCTGGGCATCGATGACACCAATCTTTCTAACACCGTAACCGGAATTCTGTCCCATTCCTGTTGGATATAGGTTTTAAGCTGTTCAACTGTCTGGGGTCGTCGCTGTCGTAGTTTTCGTTTAATAATACGCCAAACGTTTTCTATAGGCGACAGATCCGGGCTGCAAGGGGGCCAATCCAACATACGAATGCGCTGCCGACGTAGCCATGCAGAAGTTATGCACGCTGCATGCGGTCTGGCGTTGTCTTGTTGAAATATACACTGACGTCGTCCAAACAGGCGCCTCTTAGATGGCACCATAGCTTGTTCCAGGATCTGTATATACGCTTCAGCATTGACGGTGCCATTGCAGATGTGCAAGTCTCCCATTCCATGGCCACTAATACAGCCCCAGACCATGACAGACGGTGGTTTCTGTACCGAACGCCTGTAGCACGCGGGAATATCCTTTTCGTCTTTGGCCCGGAGTGTACGGCGTCCATTATTTCCGTAAACAATCGTAAAGGTTGATTCATCGGACCACAATATGTTCTTCCAGCGTGCTTGGGACCAATTGCGATGGGCTCGAGCCCATATCAGACGGCGACGTTGCTGTCGTTTGTTGATGTATGGCTTCCGTTGTGCACAGTATAACTTATGTTTGCATTTGTGGATGCACCGGCGTACAGTATTCAACGATAATGGCTTCCCGAAGAAATCGCGGGCCCACGTGGCTATGTCCGTAATCGCAGCATTCCTATGCGTGACGCAGTGACGTCGGAGGATCCGAAGAGCTCGAGCATTCAGAATAGGTTTTCTACCTTGGCCTTTCCGAACTGTGATCTCACCACTATCTCGGTAGCGCTTGATAATATTATGTACTGTAGATGATGACAGATTAAATCTTCTGGCTATTGCACGCTGAGAAACGTTGTTTGTGAATTCTTGAATGATTCGAACACGAAGATATTCGCTAACTGGCTTGCCTCGACCCATCGTTCCGAATAAGTTACCTGAACGACGGATGGCAACTGTTATTTATACGGAATGTAGTACGACGTCATTATTCTAGATTATTCCCGAACAATTCGGAAGGTTCCACTACTAACGGCGCTTTCTACAACGTATGTCCCTACTATTTTGGAACGTGTTGCGACACCCCCATTCAAAATGAATGTCCCGGCCACGATACAAAATGTTTTGGTGCACACAGTATATTTATGTCATTTCATAAACGTATCTGCTATTTTGTATTCGCGAGAAAGTTTTGTTACATCATCCCTTTTTGTTTTTTCTATATATTTTGCACTGTCCCAACTTTTTTGGAAATGAGTACTGTAAGAAGCAGGAACCCACCCGCTGGAAAAATAGAATAAGCGGAGAAGGAGAAGATGGAATGAAGAACAATGATTGGCGGCCTTACTACGCAAAATTGGCGCAGAATCCCCTGTCAAGGTTTAAAAGGAAGAGGATGAGAGAAGAAAATCAGAAAGTGGGAGGTCGACAGCCGACGACAACTCGAGGAACCAAAGCGAGCCGAGCGGACCAGGATGGGCAGACCTTCTCACGATGCAGACGAGCTCAAGGAACTACAGAAAACAGAAAAAGTGTCGAAGATTACAATAGAGGATTTCTACAGTTAATTAATTCCATAAAAGATTGGACGGAAAAGGATAGAACTAACGCTTATTTAGATAGTTTATCTAAAGAAATCGGTCTTAAGATAAAATGTAAAAAAGGGGCGAAGCTAGAAGAAGTAATGAAGCAGGCGGAAGAATTATTAAGTAAAGGCATTAGTCAAAATAAAGACAACGGCGGAGGAATTAGAAATAGTAAAAGGCATTAAGAATGACGACGATTATAGGCAAAAATTAACAAGTGATAAACGAACCAAACGGAAAAAATGGAGAAAAAAGAATTGCAAATAAATAATGTAGAAATCAATAGAATAGAAACAAATAAAATAGAAACTAATTGTCGAGAATGTAGTCAAGAAGTAAAAGCTGCTTGTCAGACTCAAGAATAAATAATTTAAGCGAAGATAAAAATGTAAGAAATATAAATTATAATGGAAGTGAAAAAGTCGTGATGAGCACAGAGGGCATAAAGTCGAAGAGTGAAAACGAGGAGCGCTTTTCGGAAGAAATTAAAATTGTATAAGAAAATAATTAAAGATAGTGGAGTAAGAAACGCTTATAGAGCTTTAGTAGCATTATCTGTAGCAGCAGCCACAGGTTTGATAGACGAGCAAGTACTTCGGAATTGCTTAGCTGAAACGATGGCATCAATACCAGTGGGAAGGTGTAGCGAAGGTTACTTTTCGCCCAATATAGAAGAAGTTCCAAGTAAGGTAGCGCAAAGAAAAAGTGGACGAATAGTAGAATGCAAGTGTCAGGAAATAGTGGAAATACGGCAAATAAGAATGTCGGAAGAGATAAAGAAACTGACGTTGCAGGAAACACGTTATGGGCTGCTAATGAAGGAAGTTAAATTGTTTAACAACAATATTAGTAGGATACAATTATTTTCTACAGAAGCGAAGGTGGTAGTGAAAAGTAAGATTGGCTAAGTAAAGAAGAAAGTAAGAAAGCCATAGTTAAAGTCACTAAGTTTCAGGAAAACGATTTTAAGAGATGGGACAGAGACAGTAGGAATCAAATGAAAATCACTGCAATTAGATGGATAGATAATGTTAATTCATCAAAGAGACCTAGTCTAGAAATCAGTGAAGACAAAAGGGGTCAAAATGAAGATATAAATACTGAAGCATTTCTAAAAGGTTCGACTCCGCTCGAGGAAAGGAAAAGTAGAATAAGCGAGGATGTACAAGGAGAAATTAATATAGCGCAAGACGAAACGGCTTTGGACAGAAGCGAAGAGTTAACCGTTATAAGATGTTGTTAGAGGAAAGCGGTCTAGAAAGTAAGAAGAAATTCGTAGAAGCTTTAGATAAAGCAGTCAAATGGGGTTTGATGAACAAGGAAATGCAATACGAATGCTTAAGAAAAGAGGTGGAGGTTATGCAAAGGAAAGCCTCAAGCAAAGGTGCAACGATAATATTAGAGTTCCATGGAAACTTCTCAGATAGAATAATAGATATTCATGAAGAAAAGAAGAGTAGATCAGGAAAAATAAAGGAAGATTTTAGCAAAGTAGAAATTGAAGAGCTAAGGAGATTGGAATATGTATGTGTATTTAAATGGAGAATAGATGCAAGTAGGGAGTTAAAGGAAAGAGAATACACTTCAGCTAGTCTAATGATTGAAGAAAGTCCCAAGATGCAGATGAGCTTTATCTCACAAATGGAAGACAAGAAAACCCCAGTAAGGCAGCATCAAAGGGAAAACGAAGCTCAAGGAGGAAATATAGAAAAGATTGAATTTGATAATACTGACAGTGGAGGAAATCAGATGGGGAAGAGTGAAGCATTGTTGAAAGAAATAGTTCATAAAATAGCCATGTTGGAAATAAGAATCGAAAAGTTGGAAAACTACAATAAAGTAGTCAGGAGCAATAACTAATTTTCAAAGAATACTTTGGAAAAAGAAAAATTTACGATAAAAAGAACGAAAGAAGACGATTATTCACAAAGAGATAGAAAACAAGTATTCAAAACGAGAATATTCTATGGGGAAAATATAGGAAAAAGCGAAGCAATAATAATCCAATGGAGTACTCCAAGGGCTCTATAAACATGAACAATGAAGGAAATAGAAAAGTTAGCAGTGCGTCAGTTAAGAGAAATGAAACTAATACAGACAAATTTAATTTTGCAGAAAGAAAAAGGAAGAAAGAGAAGAAAGAAGAAAAGCTGCGATTGAAAATTGGCACTCTTCAACGCAGGTTCAACAGCGGGATAATGTCAAGGCGTCAAATTGGCAATCGGGACAAGGCAGATGGAAAAGAAGGCCGGGGTAAGAAGCAAGGAGGGCCATCATCTAAGAAAAGGCCTTCTAAGAAGCAGGAACCCACCCGCTGGAGAAATATAATAAGCGGAGAAGGAGAAGGTGGAATGAAGAAAAATGATTGGCGGCCTTACTAGAAAAATCGGCGCAGAATCCCCTGACAAGGTTTAAAAGGAAGAGGATTGGAGAAGAAAATCAGACAGTGGGAGGTCGACAGCCAATGAAAACTCGAGGTACCAAGGCGAGCCGAAATGGGCAGACCCTCTCACGATGCAGACGAGCTCAAGGAACATTAATTCTTAAGCTAGAATAGAAGTCTCGATTTAATAATTGTTCTTGCTATTCTTCAAAGGCAACTAACGCCTTCGACAGACAGGGAGGATCACGCCGAAAACGTAAAAAGGATCCTCGCTGTCAAAGGAGCTCGGAGACGCTGCCGCTGCCTCATCCTCGGTTGGACACATGGACTTATACGAATAGCCATCGTTCTCGCCTGGGTAGCGCCCCGATTCAAGGCCTGCCACGCAAGGGACAGCTTCGCTGGAGTTTTACGCCTTTAATTCACCAAAGCGACCTGCCTCCCGGTCGAACAACACACGACCATTCGGGTGCAGAAGAGACTGACGTTTTGGCTGCTGTTCAGGCCACTTTCTCGGGCAGCCGAGATCACGAAACTCAGGAATTGCAGAAAGCTCAGGCCGAGCTAGAAGACGTCTCAGCGCCCCAACGGAACTCGGATACTTACCCTATCAATTCACTCCCGGAAGAGCTAGACGGATTCGAAGTCGTTCCCCCTCTCCACGATATAGCCGGGATTCTCACGGGTCTCCCTGCTGAATGTCTGCGCTTGGACATGGGATCGTCAGCGAATGGTAGACTTAGTATCAAATATTCATATTCATTAGCTCCATCTGAACTATATTCATATTCTTGATAATGATGTCGGTTGTGGTGCGCTCTGTCTAATGTCTGCTTTTTTCTTACCATAGCTTCCCTCCTTCCGTCGACAAACTATTTAGGTGGCCGCCTTCAAAGTTAGCGGTACTCATTAAACGGCCCAGTCTCCGTGATTACGTCCTTGGCCCTTCGGATTTGGCTGCGATCGTGTTCGAGGACAATACACTGCCCAAGACGAGCTCCGATCGTCCCGGAACTAGCGCCATAGAGGAGGACATAGCGGATACCGAGCAGACGGAATTAATGGATGACGTGGACTGATTCATTTCTTATTACGAACTTTAATTATCTAATTATCTTCAACTATTAACATTAGTTGGAATCAATTTCGAATATTAATAAATTCTTAATATTTGAACCCTCCTATTTTACTCTGTTTTTTGCAACAAAAAAAAAAAAAAACATGACAGGTAGCAAAGCAGATCCAAACATTTCATAAAATGACTTTTTCACTAAATTCTGAGTGAATAAGAATATTTTTTAAAATGAGATGCTGATAATGCGATGATTGAATGTTCGTTTCCGAGAAATATTAATAATGATCATAAAATGACGATTCAGTGATAGGACAAAAATATGGCAACGTCTATTGAGCTCCCTTCATCCAGACGACTGGCAAAATTTTATCTTCCTGGAAAGGAAAGAGAAAAAACGAGTACTGGTCAGAGAAAATCCGCAGATTAAACAGAAAAACCTATACTGACTGTCACGAGTATAAATATGAATGAGAATTACGCAGTGGAAAGATATACAAGTATCAGCGCATGGTCAAGATAATTTGATAAAAAGATATTCAATAAACACAAGTAATGATAAGTAGTGATAAAGTCAAAACAAATAGCTAATTACTATAACTAAAAGTAATAGCAACAAAAAAATAACCAAAAGTAAAATATACTGATACAGTAAAATGTAAAACGTAGCAGGTAATTTATCTACAAATCAGGTTTCAATACCAATAAAACAGTACTTGAATAATGCTTAAACTATAGCATAAGAAACTCCGTCCCGGAATAAGCCTTACCTAGGCGGGCATATACATGTTCAAAATAATCACTCCAAAGGTTTAAGCAAATTAACTGTTAACCAAACACAAATTAAATCAATAAGCCACAAAATCTTATTTGAAATTCATAGCAAAAATATTTCTTAATTACGTCATGAATTGAATAATCATACAGACAATAATGAAACTCAAAAATATAATAAGCACACTATCAAATTAGTTCCAAATTGTTGTAGAGGTATGGCAGAAAACAAACTAAACAGAGAATCATAAGTCAGTCCAAAAAGTCCCACTATAATTCCACAACCAAAAAAAAAACACATAATGGTTGAAAGGCCATCAAGGCGATATACGTCTGACAAAAATTATTCATATAAAAATTATTCATACAAAAATTTATTCATACAGCTGGAACACTATACAAGCGAACCATAGAACCCATTACCTTAAACAACTAAGGCTAAACATATATAGCAATGTAAACCAATTGCTACAATACTGCTTTATCGTAAATTCATATACAATAACACTATAAATGGTCGGTAACAGAAGTACCTCAATAGATTTTTTTTAACACCTTAGCTGGATGTTTTAAATTGCCGAAGTCAATGTTCACTAATTAAATCGTAAATTTCACATCTGGCGGTTACACATCAACGTCCCAGTTCAGTCTTAATTTTATCAGTCACAGAAAGGCAACTTAGGCAACACACTTATGCCTAAAAAAAATAATGTATAAGAAGATTAGACACAATTAAAATTTTCATAACTGTTATCCGACTAGGCTAAGAATGAATGCCAATTAAGGAGGCTATTCTTTTCTTGAATATGCCACAGACGTTTAGCACCGAAATCAAATAACTAAATAGAACACTGAATGGCTAAGACAGGACGGGAAACATCAGCTTATGCTTTAAGCTGCAATTCTAAGCGGACGAACTATTACGAAACCCACAGAGTCCTCGTAATATGCCTTCATTCCGCTGGGCCAGTAAGCATTAATTTCTGTATGGAAACAAATAGCTCTGTGCCTCAACTCAGAGAAGGTCGTTTTTATCACATTGCCGGCCAAGCCCACAAAGAAAGAAACACTTACAGTTGTATGGAATGCGCTGCATATCGGTCTTCTCAAATGCACGGGAAGTCTCGGGCAAGGCAGCGCTTGCTCGAAGTCGCTCCTCACACGTTCGTTGACCTTTCCTCTCGAAACCGCCGCCTGAGTGGCTTGGCTGCTTAGCTTTCTCCGTAACGGCGACTTATTCGGGCCTTTAAAAGACTTCTCTCGTCGGGAATTCCTGCATGAGCGCTCGCCGCCTCTTCTCTCAACCAAGAACACGTCTCTCGCATCAGAACTCGGTCTCGCTCGGCTCCAGAATTTTCCCTGGTCGCTCTCTTTGGCTCCTGCGGTCACCCTCTCTTCTCTCACCTTCCAACCCGTCAAACTTTTCTTTTTGGCGCCCAGTTCGCCATCTGTCTTCCCATTGGTCCTGCTCTATGATGCTCCACCCGCTGGTTGTGACGTAGATCCTTGATCCTTCTGTTGTAGAACAGTCGAGATGAGAAGCAACGACGAGTGCCCACGCCAGCTGAATTCTTGTTGGAATCCAAATTCCGTGACACTGACATTGGAAACATATGAAAAATAGGTATAGTAGCTTATACGTCAAGGGCAAGAAAAACTTGGGTCACAGGTATCCAGGTATTTTTTTTCTTTGGTGGCATTACAATAGGTATGAATTAATATGGTTCCTTCGAACGATTAATAAATAGCACAACACAGATAAATCGTATGCTTCTTGGTTTGATGATTAGAGTTGATATATTTTTTGGAATTAAACTGTAATAGGTTATGCACTTCTCAAACGTGCCAAACACACAAACACATACGCACACACTTTTCCCAATCGTCTGAACGCTTGTTAGTGAGCTGAAGGAAGACAGGTGTATCGCCTTTGCCTCATCGAGAGAGACTGCCCTATCTATATCGTCTATTATATCCATTTCCTATTCATTGTTAATAATTCTTGCAAACGAACTTTCTATCATTGCATCATCATTATATGTTCATTGTTATAATTCTTGGAAACATATGTTCTGTCATTGCATCATCATTTTATGTTCTTTGTTATAATTCTTTGAACTTTCTATCATTGCATCATTTTGTGTTCATTGTTATTGGTGAATTGCGAACATTGCCCATTGTTGATGCGAACACGACGGGCCTATTGTTGCACAAACTTTGCCTTGCATTGTTGGTCATGAGATATATATTGTTGGTCTGTGAGAATCGGATTTGTAGATTTGTATTCAATACCCACAAACAAACATCCTTCTTTAGACGTTTGCTTGAGGGATTGCGAGTATGTGGTTTGTTTTTTTTAAACCAATCTACAGTTTTATTTCGATCTGGATGAAATTTTGCATACTTGACCTTCAAAACATGAGAAAGTTCACTATATACCTCAAATTTCAAAAAAATAAAAATTATTGATAAAAAATCGATATTCATGGTTATGGCAGGGCATGTTAATGAAAAATATCTCATGACCAACAATGCAAGGCAAAGTTTGTGCAACAATAAGTATCAACAATGGTATAAACACGCAATGCACAAACACTCTGCACGGACCAACAATATATATCTAATGACCAACAATGCAAGGAAAAATTTGTGCAACAATACGCATCAACAATCGTATAAACACGCAATCCACAAACACTAGGCAGGAATCAACAATATATATCTCATGACCAACAATGAAAGGCAAAGTTTGTGCAACAACAGGTATCAACAATGGTATGAACACGCAATTCACCAATAACAATGAGCATAAAATGATGATGCAATGGTAGAAAGTTCTTTCAAAGAATTATAACAATGAATATAAAATGATGATGCAATGACAGAATGTTCGTTTCCAAGAATTATAACAATGATGCAATGATAGAAAGTTCTTCTCAAAGAATTATAACAATGAACAGGAAATGGATATAATAGACGATATAGATAGGGCAGTCTGTTTCGATGAGGCAAAAGAGATACATGTGTCTTCCTTCAGCTCTTTAACAAGCGTTCAGACGATTGGGAAAAGTGTATATATATGTTTCTTTGTGTATGTGTGTGTGTTTGTATCTTTGGCACGTTTTAGCAGTGCATAACCTATTACAGTTTATTTCCAAAAACACATCAGTTTATTTAACTTCTTGAGATTGTTCTGTTTACCTACTGTGTAATTATCCCGGGAAACGCCGGGTCCTCTGCTAGTTCTATATATACAAGATTATGTAAAAAGGGTTTTATCAAACCAAGCTTTTATAATGCTCTATTTAGTGGCAACAATAAAGCTTAATTTTGCAAAAATAAACAATAGATACATTTACCTCTCGCAATAACGAAATGTCCAATTGTTACAACAATCAATTCGTAGTAATGAGTCAGTACCATTGAAACACGAACCAATGAACCGATTTGAATATTTTTTTCTTTGTCATAAATTGTCATAAATTCTGCATAAGTGTGTCAAATTGCAGCTCCCTAGCTTGTCGGAAAGTTGGTTTAATATTGATTACAAGATTTGACCTAAACAAACTAACACAGCAAAGTTATAAAAAGCTTTTAATTAATAAAGAAGGACACTTGTTTGTTTGTTTTTTATACAAATCTAAAGTTTTAGTCCGTTCTAGATAAAATTTCGCTTACATTTTTGCATTGAAGGTCACCTTCTTCAAAGCATGAGGAAGGTTACTGTCTACCTCAGATTTCGAAAAAATAAAAATTATTAATAAAAAATCGATACTCATGGTTATGTCAGGGCATATTAATGAGAAATATCTCATGAACAACAATGCAAATAAAAGTTTGTGCAACAATAGGTGTCAACAATGGTGTCAACACGCAATGCACCAACATTATGCAAGGATCAACAATATATGTCTCATGACCAACCAATGCAAGGCAAAGTTTGTGCAATATAGGATTCAATGCATAGGATTCCTGTTATTCAGGCTTTTATTATATCTATCTATATATATATAAAGAAGGATGTTTGTGGGTCTGTGCGTCTGTGGGTCTGTGGGTCTGTGTGTATGTTTTTTATACAAATCTACAGTTTTATTCCGATCTTGATAAAATTTCGCATACATGACCTTCAAAGCATGAGGAAGGTCACTGTCTACCTCAGATTTCGGAAAAATAATAAATATCGATAAAAAATCGATATTCATGGTTATGGCAAGGCATATTAATGAGAAATATCTCATGACCAACAATGCAAGGCAAAGTTTGTACAACAATGGTTTCAACACGCAATTCACCAATAACAATGAGCTCAAAATGATGATGCAATAATAAAGCAATCCTTTCCAAGAATTATAACAATGAACATAAAATGATG
>JAHWFO010078379.1:130840-148186 GCA_023313115.1 Rhysida immarginata | reverse complement strand
TATTTTCTTTTTCCCGATAGGACACGATTGCATATTAAGCATTTAGAATCCGATCTGTGAACAATGAAAAAAACAAACAAAACAGATTCTCCCACTCCGGTTTAAATACTGGTTCAGTGATTTTATGCTTTTTCGGAATGTGCGCTACGTTATGCGAGACGAGAAACAAGCAAGTATCGGTAACAAAAGAAATAATGCCTCGTTTAACGGAATCGCCCCCTAAAGTCTGGCAACTCTGCATAGGAAACCTACACCATATTGCCATCCATTAATGACCGGACACTTTCGATTTTAGACGTTTTGTCGACTATCGAGAAAAATACTTGACGAATTACCTGAAATTTCAGGGGTGTAAAAAGGATGTTATACCTCATATATTTTAGCGAAGGTTTTCTCCCGAAGGGAAATAGGGGACCAGCAAAGAAGTGAACCAAAAAAATAATGCTTGAAATGCATTGTAGCTGTAGCATATGCTTAAGAGGCTTCTTTTACTTTTCGGTGTTCATTTGTAGATTCATGGAGATAGAAAGATTTCTTTAAAAAATCGAAATATTTTCGTAAGTTTTTTGTTCATAACACGCAGGATTTTCAACCCAATGCAATGCCATTTACAGGAAACTTGACAAACTACAGTACAGACAACACCCTATAGAAAAATATTACATATTTGATGAAATATGAGCATTTTTAGTAAATAATGTTTAACTGCGCATGCGTTACCAAATTGTCTTTGCATAATTTATTAGCCAAATGTATCGAGCTACTCTTATAAAAAGCCCAAGCAAATATCGTGAAAATTGAGAAAGATATCGTCGATAGAATGAGTTGAATTTCAGTTGCTCTCAAAAATAAACACAACGATAAGGGGCTTTCTCCAAACTTTTATTTTTGGATCGGACACCAGTACAGTCGAACCCTGATAACTCAAATCATCAGCGGACCACATAAAAATTTTGACTTATCAGGTTTTGGAGTTAACCAGTAGGCTACATGACCGCTACAAAGATTACATGATACTCATAATATTTCTATGAATTTGCTAAGTTTTAATGATATTCATATACAATTATAGTAGGGACCCAGTAAAATACGGTCCGTTCCAACACGAAATAGATTCCAATGCCGTTTTGGCATGGCTTCCGAATTCTACTTCCGGTTTTTACAAATTTTCGAAAGGTATCTCTTGGAAATTTTTCCCATTTATTTTTCATCTGATGACATTTATGTATGTATAGATGTTTTATATTTGAAACTTTACAGAGAATTCACTTTTTTCTTGAATTTCCGTTACTTCCTATGCACTAAAACCAAACCTTCTTCGAGTTATCCGGGATTTATTAAAAAATTTGTTTGAGTTAATGAGTGAATTTTCTTTTGAATTAATTGCTTCTGGGTGATGGGACTTAGAATATCGTTTGAGTTAACCGGGAATTTGAGTTATCAGAGTTTGAGTTATTCGGGTTCGACTGTATCAATTTCTTCTTCTTACGCTGACATGAAAGAATATTAACTTCACATCAGCGTAAGAAGAAGAAGTTGATACTGGTGTCCGATCCAAAAATAAAAGTTTGGAGAAAGCCCTTTATCGTTTTGTTTATTTTTGAGAGCAACTGAAATTCAACTCATTCTATCGGCGATATCGTTCTCAATTTTTACGATATTTGCTTGGGCTTTTTATAAGAGTAGCCCCTCTATACATTTGGCTAATAAATTAAGCAAAAGACAATTTGGTAATGCATGCGCATGCGCAGTTAAACATTATTTAGTAAAAATGCTCATATTTCATCAAATATTTAATATTTTTCTATTCCGAATGCAGGGTGTTGTCTGTACTATAGTTTGTCAAGTTTCCTGCAAATGGCATTGCGTTGGGTTGAAAACCTTGCGTGTTATAAACAAAAAACTTAGGGAAACATTTGGGCCTTTTTAAAGAAACCTTTCTATCTCCATGAATACACGTGCTATTCTCATATAAATGAACACAGAAAAGTAAAAGAAGCCTCTTAAGCATATGCTACAGCTACAATGCATTTCAAGCATTATTTTTTTGCTTCACTTCTTTGCTGGTCCCCTATTTGCCTTCGGAAGAAAACCTTCGCTGAAATATATGAGGTGGAACATCCTTTTTACACCCCTGAAATTTCAGGGTAATTCGTCAAGTTTTTTCCTCGATATTCGACAAAACGTCTAAAATCGAAAGTGTCCGGTCATTAATGGCAATATGGTGTATACCCACTCCCCTCCTGAGTTTTGGACTATCTCCTCGGCTTTTGCCCGTGAGCTTTGCCCGCGAGCTTTTTATGTTGCACGCGGGCGACGTGCACGATTTGGACGGCCCTGGATTAGATGCACGTCCACGGTACATGACCATTTGGGTTGATATAGGGTGTCCGGGTGCGTGTCCGGGCATTCTACTTCTTCCGTGTTTTCAGGTTGTCGGTCTTCCCGACCGCGGCTAATCGTCGAGACGTCCTGGCGCGCCTTAAACCGGTTGAACCAATCAAACACTATCCCCGTACGCCTGTTTCAGTACTTGCAGTGTCTCCGCAGCACTTTTTCCAAGCTTGAACATGAACTTGATTGATGCTCAGACTGTGCCATCGCGCCAACGTGTGTTACACCCTTTTACACACACACACGCTACAGCTCCCGAATGACACGTCCGAACACGATGCAACCACGCGTGCGCGCACTATGGGATGTAGAGGGCGCTGATTACAGTGCGGCGTTTTTCCAGACTTACGGCGCTCACCGGCTGAACTACAATTCCGGGAACCTTTTGATAGTCCCTTGTATGTTCAGTGCCAGTAAAGGCGCTTGTCATTCTGTATAATACTTAGGTAATGTCCAGTTATGTCGTAAGCGCGAGGACTTGGTGTAAGTTAATGTTCAGTGAAAATATTGATCTATTTCTGCTGCTTCTATTTCTATCTCGGTTCTACCGGCCCTCGTTAGTGACGTCATGGCATTTCCGGTTCGCCTAACCTGTAGTTGTAGAGGGCCGTGAGTTGACCAACCTCTTATTTTAATCAAAGGAATAGGTTTTCTTTTTGAATGACATCATTATTGGCGCCCTCTGGAGTTGTCGTAGCGTTATCGAAGGCCTCTGCACTGCAGGCTCTCGGGGTTTGTTCCAATGGTGTGGATCCATAAAGAGCAGAATTATTGAAGTGACACATCCGTTCGAGTGTAAGGTAAAGCGGGCCAGCGGATGGATGGGCTCATCATCAATCTTTTGGGAAAATAAAATGGCGGCAGAGGAGGAGCCTGATAAAAAGAAAGAGAGTGCGAGTTGGCAGGAGCGTTAATTAATTTGGAGGCTCGCTGGAGAGAGATCGTTAGCGGCAGCAACAGCAGCTCCAGGACGGATGGGCTTTTCCCACGCTTGAGCTCGTGAGTGATGGACCACTTGCATTTTGGCGACTTATTCCCTGACCAATCCTATTAAGGACTGGTGATCGAGGTGAGTGGCTCGCGGATTAGGAACTCCACCCGCTCAACTCATTAGTCACAGAAAGGAGGCTCGAACGGATCGTGCCAGGAGGCTTCAGCATTTGGGCTGCCGTTCGGATGCTCTGATTGGCTGAAAATAAAACGTCACAGCAGATTTTAGTTTCAGTTTCGTAAAACGTATGATCCGCTCACGCACGCACGGAATGATAAGAAACTATAGGAAAGCTCATAGAGTGATAATAAAATTTCCAATCTATGACCAATATTCTATCGATTGTAGAAATATTATGTGCCACAGTTCATATTCAATGATTTCATAAGCATAATAAACACTGATAACCTGTGACAATTAAGTTCGGTGAATGACCTCGTATTGCGAGTGGATTGGTGGCTTACATGAAACAGCAGTTACTATCCTTCAAAGTAATCCCCGTCGATGGTAATGCACTTCTGGGAACGGCTGTACAAGTCCTGGAAACCCCTGGCGTAGTCGTTTTTAGGGATAGCCTTCAGTTGGGTCGTAACATTATGTTGGATGTCTGGCCACTTCAGGGGGTCTAGGCTGAACTCATCGACAAGCTGTCGATCTCGACAAAATCTAACCGTCGATAACTGGCATATTACACATTTATACACAAATTTACACACGTATGGCTAGATGATATACAGTGATATACACAAGTTTACACACATTTACACAGAATTTTAAACATTTATCCATATATACACATAAATACATACATAAACACATAACTGTAGACACACTATATTATTATTTTCACAGTTCAAGTTTCGTAGCACAAGAGAGTACTTCATGTAGGTAAATATTTTTAAACAAGTTTTTGTTAATATTTTTAGAAAATGTGTATTCTTGAGCCTCCAGGCCAGAAACGAAGGAAAAAAGATTTTAATAAAAAATCTGTTGCGAAATTCTGAAATAACGATCGCCAAGTGCATAGTCGACTGCTCTTGAATTGTAGACAAGAATGGCAGAATTGTAGGCAGTTGTCGATGGTCAAAGTCTACACTCGAAAATCGACGGTGTAGAGTCTGTAGACAAGTGTACACTGTAGACTCTGTAGACAAGTCGTGTTCATGCTAGCTCGAATCGACAAATGCGTCATTAACCACGTGACCATCGACACTTGTCGACAGTCGACAGCTTGTCGATGAGCTCAGCCTAGACCCCCAGGGGGCGTCTTCCACGGTGTTCCGGCCTCCTCGGATATCCGGATCTTTTTTCGGACCTAGGTCCGAGATCCGAGAACCGGATGTTGGTCAGAAATCCGAGATCCGGAACTTGGATCCGAGATCTGAGATCCGGATCTTGGATCCGAGATCCGAAAATCGGATCCTAGACAGGAAATTATGTATATGCAAACTTTTTCTGAAAGCAGTTTATCAAAGCTTTTATTAAGTGATAGCCTAGTCCTCTTAAGTCCTAATTAGTCTTAATACGCATCCAGCGAAAGGATCCGATATCAGAGATCCGAAATCCGGATCGGATATCAGAGATCCGAAATCCGGAGCCGGATATTTCTAGATCCGAATCCAACGGACATCACTGGTTTAAACCACTCATAAACACACTTCAAAGTGATACCACTTTCTTTGTAAACTGTTGTCAGCATTTCATGAGTCTCTTTCGTTCGCTGATACACGCGCACTACACCTTCTCTCTTCCATGTCCTGTTTAAACACATTCGCAGCGCTGATTCTCTCAAATTTGTTTAAACATGTTTCGACCTGTCTGGGGCAGGATACGGCGGTAGCGCACTCTTACGACCGTTAGCAGTATGAGGTCATTCACCGAACTTAATTGTCAGAAATTACAAAAACTAACTTTTCCGCCCTGATAGACAGAGAAAAAAAAATCCGTTCACGAAGTTGTAGAGCTTCGACGATTTAGTAGACATTCACTTTACTAAAGAAGAAAACACAAGTATAAAAGGCGTAAAAACGGGGGAGAACATTCCATGGATGGGGGGGGTGGGGGGAGATCGGAGTGGCATCTTCCACAGTGGCACTTACATAGAGCTATTTTGAACACTTTTCTTAGACCGTAGTAATTTTGTTGTAAAGTTATTTGTCACAAAGCATGCCTGCGTCATTCATTTCTGTGCGAGGCTGTGTGGATGCTGTCAGGGCCGTGGCGTGCTATGATGCAGAGAGGCAGCCGCATCAGGCACAGGCGGCATTTGTAGATTTGCATCTTACAGAGAAAAATCTACCAGATACCCTGGCTGCCATTATCCTAGCTGAAGTACTATCTATCCTCGGCGACGATTTGGATTGATATTAGAGAGCACTTCTTTAAGAACGTACAGCACCTGCCAGAAATCTGGCCTACGCTTCCGCCATTGAATATCGCGCGTGTGGCTTTCGATTTCGATTTTGATTTTGGACTGATTTTGGTGATGACGTAATATTTTCAGCCAATCACAGCATCCGGGCAGTGCTGCGGCGAACGGCAGCCCAGCATTTGTACGTTTAACGAGGATGCATCCAAGACCTGAAAAGTAGGATGGCTGCACGGTGCACCTTTCTTCGCGTTTCCTTTTGAGAGAGGAGCATTGCGCTTGTGTGGTTGGATGACGTCACTTCCCCTCTTCTTTTTTTTTTCCTGTAATCCTCGTCGTTGGAGTCGATGCGGTGGTGAATGAGGAGGACGTGGAGGCGGTGGAAAGTAGGTTACAGAGCACGTGCCTCGCGCGCTCCACGCCGTTGCCATTAAAGGTGCTGTCAGGACGCGTGATGAATGAGCGTCAAACTGTCGCGCTCTCCTCCGAGAAATGTGTAATGGCCGTCCATTTTGCGTGGAGCGAGGTGAAAAGAAGAAGAAGAAAAGGGAGGCGACAACAAATGCACACGTGCGCCCATTCAAAACGAGGACCCGACCGTTAAAAAAAGGAGGCTTGATGAAGGAGCGGCCCTTCATTGTTCGCGTTTTCAGGCGTCGTCGTGATGAATTCGCTCTTAACCGCCGCAATCCGTTTCCTTCTAATCCGGAAAGTTCGGGGCTTGAAGTGCGGAGATTAGACTTTTGGGTTGATGGGTCGTCGGCCTGGGAAGGTGGCGAGAGCGCTCCCCTTTGGTCCAGAAGCCGCAGAGCCAATTTGCTTCCAGTTCATTAGCGGCCGCCCAGAGACCAGCAAACGAAGCCTCCGGTTTCTCGCGGATTCGGTTTTAGGACGTGATGACCTCCAAACCCCTTACCCGCTCTCATCCCTCTAATGAATAGGAACAGGCTATGGTTCCGTTTAAGATGCTTTTGTCTCTTTTTTGGGGGGAAATTTTTCTGGTTTCTGGCACAGCATTAAGTGGACAAGGGGTTCCAAGGCTCTACCTCCTTGCCTAACCTAACATACAGTCTGGATTTTATAATAACATCAATTGGAAGGAAAAGTACTTATTTCTATTTCAGATATACACTGAGTGGCCAGTTTATTAGGACGGCGCCCCCCCGAGAGGGGGTGGGGGCGCCCGTGGCAGCGATAACAGCACGAATTCGCCATGGCGTGGATTCATTTAGCTGCTGGAAGCATTGTTCCGTGATGTTTGTCTCCATGCCTCGAATAACCCATTCCAGCTCATCCCAAAGATGTTCGATTGGGTTCAAATCCGATTGGGACTGTGATGGCCAGAGGCGTAAGTTGAATTCATTATTGTGCTCCTGGAACCATTCCATGACGATACGCACCTTGTGACACGGAGCGTTGTCCTGCTGGAAGTATCCTTCCGATGGGGAAAACGCAAGCCATGAAGAGATGAACGTGGTCGGTAACAATGTTCAGGTAACCTTGACCATTAAGGTGTTGTTCTACAGGTATCAACGGACCAAGACTATGCCGGGAAAGCATTCCCCAGACCATGACAGAGCCTCCACCACTCTGAACAGTGGAAACTTGACAGGAGGGGTCCATCGCTTCGTGCTGTTGTCTCCCAATTCTGCGTCAATAGGAAACAGGATTCATCCGACCAACAGACCATCTTTCGGTCCAGTATTGGTGACCACGGGCAAATTGGAGACGTTTTTTGCGGTTTTGGGTGGAGATCAAAGGTACCCGGACTGGCCGTCGGCTGCTGTAGCCCATCCTTGCCAATGTACGGCGTGTAGTGGGTTCAGAGATGTTATTCTGCGGTCCATTGTTGTATTCCACGGTGAGTTGACGCGTCGTGACGTTTCTATAAGCATTCCCATTCTACGCTCACCCCTTGGATCGACGAGTCGTTTGCCATCAGAAGCTTGTCAAAGTACTTTCTGTGCGGACTGCACCTGCCCCAACCTAACCTAATCTAAAACACTTAACCTAGTCCACTAGTCTCTCAAACTTAAACTAACCTGTGCATGCGGTGGCATCTAACTTGGACTGTTGCAAACACCATTATCGACAAGTCCGCTCCCCAGAGTTTCGATAGCGTGTAAATCCTAGGATCCTGGCAGATGATCCCCAAACAAGGCCTAGGAAGTAAGAGGATAGGAGGTGATTTTGTTGAAACAGAATACTAGGGTTTGTAGATCTTCAGCCAACCTATTCCATTGGCTCACAGCGTTTAAAGGCTTCTTATGCACTGTCAACTGAATTCTGGCAACCAAGAGCAACTCACTCGGCAATGGGACGTTGAGCAACAACTTGGGCAGTCCATTAGCAACCAGCTCATCTCTCTTTGTCTAATGCGATCCTGACAACGTTTTTCAATTGGTCTCCCGTCTATGGTTTACCATTTCCTGGTTGCCGGTATTTTTCTAAAGGTTTTTCCAGGTGAGACTCCTTCAACAGTACGAACGTGGCAGTACAAGGCGATAGCGATACTTTCAGCTCAAGCGATCCAGTTTTGGCATAATCGTTACCAGTTCTTTGGCGATCTCAGTCGTCAGAGACTTGAGGGCGGTGACCTTATGGTCCGTCGTTGATTTACCTGTGAACGGTATCCTAGGCCTGTTATCGCTTGAAAGAGCATGGCTTACACCAACTACACATGCAAAGTCGGTAAGGTCATCTCTTTGAGCTCTTTGGTCTTCGATTACGAAAGCCCTTGTAGGAAGCTTGACGGCGTGTTCGATAAGTCGCTCATGAAACCAAAGCTGAAGTCGCTCATGAAACTTCGGCGAAACGGAAGTCGAATGAAATGCACGCGCCCTTGGATGGGAGTGTTGGATGATCTTTTTTTCCTTGGTGGGCTTCCTTCCGGAAGTAGGTTTCGCTCGGAAGGAGGAGGTCGGCCTCTTGGAGGCCTTTTGTGTCGGTGTCGGGTAAATGACGATAACCCTTTGAACCAGACCTCGTCCGCGAGGTGGCGACACTTGGTGAACTTTCTTCCTTAGCCAATCTCTTCTCTTTATTTCCGTTGTCGCCGGGTGTCCGCTCGACGTTCTGGCGAGAGGCCATTAAGGACGGGCTCGGTGGCCTTAGAGGAACATCCATTAGTGACGTAACGTGTAACCAGCTGGAAATAATGGTGGCTGGGGCCTGCTGTGATGGATCGCACTCGCTACCCCACCCCCGTTTTCTCTTTGAATTTCCCTTCTGCTTCTTCTTCTTCACAGTCCTTCAAAGCGTGACTAATGGCGCTTCGGTCTCTCGTTTTGCGAGGCGATGGCTCTCTGGCAGCCAACTGGGAGTTTTCGAAGTTTGAGTTGGTCAAGATTCCGTGGGAGAGGCTCTCGCAAGAAACGTGTAATATGCGGTTTGCTCAGATAGATTGAGAGAAAGGATTTCGACATTCGGACATCATTCCAACTATTATAATAAATGAAAGAAAACTCTTTAACCACAACGAATAACAGAAAAATACAACCTGGATACGCGCATTTCGAAAGCACTGCTTTCATCTTCGGCAGGAATCCTTGACTCCGTGAATCCACTCAAATAAAAGTGAACTGAAGTCAAACGACAATCGACCAGTGTAGTGTATCGGTATTCGTGTGGAACTTGAAGCATAGGTTCCATAATCTCACCCTTCATAATCATATTCCAAGGGAAATACACTGAACTAGAAAAGAAGCCTGATGTACCCACAAAGGTCATCCAAAGTATGAAAGAAAAATGCCTCTTCTTGGTGGAGGAAAATTTGATTGACGATTGTCTGAAGTAGGAGTATATTACATAGTAAGCCACAGAAAAAACGAAAGAATTTATGAAACCCAGTAATCTGGGAAGATGACATTATCAATGTCATCAAAATTGACATCAAGGATATGTCTTGGATTAGGATGCCTTTTTCTATGTAGAGAATGTTTTAGAATGCCAGAGACTAGATCATTCTCATGATTTGCCATAATAGGCAGCACGGTTTTCACGAGCTCTTGAACATATTTCCCGACATGGGTCATATCGAAGTCATTATGAATGGAGTAATTGCGAGCAATTCTCCTATCTAATTGTGCAATAGTCCTTAGGGTAATGTTCTGGAAAGTTTGGAGTTCCTTCCATCTTGTCTTGCAAATCGTAGCCCAGACGGGCATGCCATATAGCAAGATGACACGAACAGTTAGTAGTTTGTTATCAACACTGAGGGCACTGTTACGACCCAACAGAGCAATTAAGCTAAACTTTGCTTTTTTGGCCTTGTTCATCGCATAAGTCACATGCATATTCCATGATAGTTTTGAATCAATAACAACGCCAAGGTATCTAGAATTATCAACCCATTCCAAGTATTTGGCATAGAACTTTAAGGAGTCAAGATTTCTCTTTTTCTTCTTAGTGATAAACATTGCTTTTGCATTTGTCTACATTCAGTTTTAATCGCCACTTGCTAAACCAGATTTCACATTGTTTAAGGGCTTTCTGCAAACGTGATACAACAACACTAGGCTGGCGTGCCCATGTCAGTATAGCAGCATCATCCGCATAAAAATATAGCTTGCAGTAAGAGATTTCGGGGAAGTCACGTATATAGTAATTGAACAGAACTGGCCCCAGCACTGGTCCTTGTGGGACACCGCCATTTATCTCACAGATATTAGATAATTCATCTCCAACCCTGGCCTGAAATGACCTGTTGGATAGAAACGAGTGAACCAGACTACTTAGGACAACAGACTGTTTCCATGTATCCGGAAAGTAACAGTTATCCCAACAGTCGTTTATAATTTTAGTGATATCACTAGTTACATTATGCGGTAAATTTTTTAAGGCATTGTTATTGACAGTGTCTTCACCTGGTGCCTTCTTTTTCTTGAGTTTCTTAAAGCAATTTTGAATCTCAGCTACCTGTATTTTATGTTTGGCCACATGATGGCTATTGTTGTAATACTTTGTTATGCTGCTTTCTACCATTTTGGATATTTCTAGTCCTTCTGGACGATCATCCTTTGGAGTCACAAATTGTTTTTTAAGTGAATCAGCAATAAGCTGTGCTTTGTCTTGGTCATTAGGTATGAAATGTCCATTAGTGTCTAAAAGCGGTGCAATGTTCATGGCCTTTTTGTTTTGTAAGGCTCGAATCATGCACCATATAGAATTGAACAAACTATATGGTGACAAACTCTTCACCTTCTCATTCCATCTATCGTTACGAAGTTTATTTACTTCCTCATGTACTCTTCTCGTAAGTCGGTTATATTTGGTTTTAGCGAAACTTAACGATAAACAAACCAATCCGAGAAGAATAAGTAAAGATACATTAACGGAAAGAGATGCAGGAGCCCTGATTGGTTAAAGTCGTCCACCAGTAGATTAGTGATGAATCACCATTCGGTCCCTTAGCAGAATTAAGTAAATTATTCTGATTCGTTTGGATGATTTTTTTATTTTTTTCAAAATTTCAACAAACCTCGAATCATGAGCTTTTTCAAAATTTCAAAATTTCAACTTTGGGGATTGGATGAAAGAGTATGCTGGCAAATAAGGAAACAAGTCGATAGTCATTACGTGGAACCCACAGAAAAAGCAACTCCACGTCCGTTTAAGCCTTCGCTCCTGGTTATTAGTTTATCGAAGAGAATTAGATAAAATTTTGAGTATCATCATCATCATCATCACTAGTTTAGCGAGTATAGAGAAAGTTTGGGAATTTTTTTTCATCCCAAACTTTTTATAAGTTTTTAAAAATAAAAGAGAAACGTGAAGCAATCTTATTTCTGACGGAGAGAAAGAAATAGAAATTTAAATGCGTTTATCGTCAACGAGATAAGAAGAGGCAAAAATGATAAACAAAATAAAAAGAAAGAAAGATGTGCTTATTGAGTGGCGTCTTCTGTACACTTTACGCTTCAATTCGTCACGTCGGAGGCGCTAGGGGGCGATAACGAATCTCTAAAAGAGAAGAGACTGATAAAAACCTCCTTTTTCCAGAGAAAAGTGTTTGGCGAAATTCACTCTCTCGTCGTATGGGAGGCAGGTCGATCAATCGCTTAGAAGAAAGGCAACACCAACGACGAGAACGTGCGCCGCGCGATAAACCACTCGTCGACGACTCCACCAAACTATCCAACTAGTTCACTATCTTGCCAAAAAAAAAAAGAAAAAATATATGAAAGAGAGACACCAAAGTGTTAAAAAAAAAAAAATCGAAGGAATTAAACGTAGTTTGAACGGAAAACACGAAATGCGTCAAGGATCGGGCGACGGCAATTCTCCTGACCTATAGCTACGAGGGTGGTTCAAGAAATTTTGCCTCCTGGTCCGTAACTTTTTTGTTTTTTTAACCGATCTTCAAAATTCTTTTTGTATCTGATACATACATTTGTCCTCTATGTAATGTACTATTCACTTTTCGAAATAGTCCCCATCCCTTTCCACGCATTGCGCCAACGCGTGACTAGTCGAGTGAACCCGTCGGAGAGGAATTTCGGGATTGTTCTCGACACGATGATTGAATGGCAGCTTTCACCTCGTCGTCAGAACGCAACTCGTGTCCCTTTGGGAAGTGGTGAAAGTAGCAAGGTGCAGATCTTTCATTTTTGAACTGCAGTTTTTCATCTTTGCATCTGGTGTGTGGCGTGCAGAAAGATAAAAGCACATTATACATTGTTACATCATCAAAAAAGTCATCGTTAGACCTGGGTCACACTGTAAAACGTCGCAGGCCTGATGTTGATGACGTTTTCAACGTCTGTTGTGAGGCGTGAAGTTTAGAAGGTGATGACAGTATCGACCTTTTTCACAAAGTCTAGCAGTATTTTAATAGCCTCGACTTTATTTATCATACAGATAGCTAAACTTCCTTACCATCTCTACAAAGCATTCGCTACTGTACAGGGTCTTTATAATTACAGTTCCATTTTGACATGGCCATAAAAAACTAGATCAAAAGCTATAATACTTGGTAATATTATACAAGAGGGCATGGGAAGTTCACACCCACCAAAATAAAAATTAGTTCAAAAGGTCACCACCAGCATGGAATGGCGCTCTATGCAATATTCGTATGCGCGGTAATTAGTTTTATCAATATCAATTCATTCAAATTGTTTCGTTTGATGAACTCAGTTTCTCGTTTATTTATAGTTTTGTGTTTGATTGATGTAAAAATTGTTGCTCAGACAACAATGGTCAGGTGACTTTTCAGTTCCGGCGTGTGCTTTAAGTGAGCGCCAACAATCCTTAAAGTGTAACAATAATGCAAAACTGTTTCCGTGACGAACCCACATGTTCTTCTTTATGTATAGTTGGATATTGTACGAACTTTGCCTTGCATTGTTGGTCATGAGATATTTCTTCTTAATATGCCTTGCCATCATTATGAATGTCGATTTATTATCGATAGTTATTATTTTTTCGAAATCTGAGGTAGACAGTGACCTTCCTCATGCTTTGAAGGTCAAGTATGCAAAATTTCATTAAGATCGGAATAAAACTGTAGACTTGTATAAGAAACAAACCAACAAACCCACAACCTTTCTTCTTTATATACAGGGTGGTCCATAAGTCTGCCCCCCCCCCTTTTATTTTTTGAACCGAAGCAGATATGTCAATTTTGATGAATCCAATGAATAGGAAGTTGTGGGTGGCCTATCCCATGGTGCACTTTTCATCATCCCAAATGTGCAAATTAGGACACATTCAAAATTTATCTCAAAAACCGTAAGTGGTAGAGAAAAAAACCCAATTGCAAACTTGTTCAGCATAAAAAAACAAACAAAACAAAAAAAAATCATCCAAATCGGGCCAACCAATCACCCACAATCACGTGGTGAACAGTTTGTAGCTTACAAACAGTCACACTGCACAAAGAAAACTGAATGTTGATATTTCCACCATGTAAAGCATGCAAATCAAAAAATTAACATAAATTACCATACTCACATTCACTTTCATGCGGAAAAGCAAATAAAAGCATCTTTCAGCACACAGAAGACAGAACAAATCCAGGATGGCACGCTAAACTGTTCCGGAAATGGTCAACATGATCTTCTGCTACAAACAGTTCACCACAAGATTGTGGGTGATTGGTTGGTCCGATTTGGATGATTTTTTTTTGTTTTGTTTGTTTTTTTATGCTGAACAAGTTTGCATTTGGGTTTTTTTCTCAATCCCTTATGGTTTTTGAGATAAATTTTGAATGTGTCCTAATTTGCATATTTGGGATGATGATAAGTGCACCATGGGATAGGCCACCTACAACTTCCTATTCATTGGATTCATGAAAATTGACATATCTGCTTCGGTTCAAAAAATAAAAGGGGGGGGGGGACAGACTTGTATATAGACTAGCAGAGAACCCGGCGTTGCTCGGGATAATTCCACTTGTGGGTAAACAGAACAAGCTCAAAAAGTTAAATTATAACTTCAAATTGGTTAAACTAATAACTCAAACAGAGCGAAGGGACTATCCATTCTAAGAAAAATCCGAAAAACAGGAATTCTAGGTGATAAACCGGGACGGACTTAAATTATTCTCTGCCAAAAAGGCCAAGGAAAAGCATTGCAATTTTCTAAAATTTAAAATTAATATTACTACATTGTTAACAAATTTTTGAATCCATGTAAATTTTAAGTCCTAATTCCAGATACTTGTTGAAATTCATGATGAACAACTTTAAGTAATTCAACATGAGCAACACTGAATTTGAAGAAAAACTCTCCCTGTAGTTATGGAATTGTTTATTATGATTTTTTGATATTGGCTTATTCAAATATTAAAATTATATTTGATTTTTGGAGAAAGCTTATTATAACATATTTTTAACTCAATTTTAATATTGATTGTTAATGTTTTCTTGAAACTTTTTTTCGCTACCAAAAATTGTGACTTTCTACCGAAACTTTTTTTACACTGGCCAACAAAATTTAAGATTTTTCTTGTGACAAAATGAAAGTGGGTGATTTTTGGTAGTATTTTTTCTGCTGATTACGAATAGAATTTTTAAATTTCTCTAACACGCACAGTTTTCTTGTTTTACAATGAAACATTTTTAAATTTCATTCAGTGTTTGGGGCCTGGTAAATTTCATTGTGGCCCCAAAATGTGGATACTTTAACAATGTAGCCGCTTCTCTTCACTCCCATTACTTTAACATAGAAGTCTCGAAGTGCATAACTTGGAAACGTGACGTGATAGAAAAAAATCTAAAAGCAGATTGGGGATTCTTCATACAAATTACTACTAAGAACACTGTTATTCATCCTACCAAGAAAAATGGATTTGATCTCCAAGACCAAGTCCTGAAGAAGTGGTCCAGGGATTTTAATTGAATGAAGAAAACCTGAAATATGCATTCAGAGAAAAAGGAGTTTTCACCCTTTTTAAGAATTCTAATTTTGAGAATTTTTTTGATTGAATTAAGTGCTGTCACCGGAAATGAATCAGTCGGCTAATACGTTTGGCGTCGTTTGAACAACGGACGGAAAGTAGACGAAAAATGGTTTGAAAGATGTGATTGAAAGAAAAGTCAACTTGAATAAAAACATAATAATAATAATAATTAAATTTTATTTACAAAAAGAAAAAGCAGAAAACAACACAAAACCAGAAAGCAATGCATGGCCAATAACTAAGCAAAGTGAATGAATTGCTTTTTCGTCTACATGAATTTGCCATGAATTTCGTCTATTAGTTGCTTTTTTTTTCATTGAAAAATGCTGTCGTGTTGTAACTAAGTTTTCTACAAGTGTGCCTATTTGAGCTGGAAAATATGTGATTTCAACTGATTTCAATTCAGCTCTGACGATAAGATCTTTCATGAGAATTTTTGATAAGACCGTTTTAGATAAGATGCATTTTGATAATAAAAGTTTTTGTTCAAATGATTTCAGTTCAAAAATCTCGGCACAAAAATTATTATTATAATTATACTGATAAATATACGTTTGCAAAAATAGTAGAGCTGGAATAAAACAGATTAAATCTTTTTCTGATATACACTGAGTTAGCAAAACTCATGGGATAGCAAGCACATTGATTGATGGGCATGGCTCACGAATTCTGGGAATGGACCATTAGACCTTCTGGGAAGAACTTGGATAAGTGATTAATCTGAAATGGCACGTCGACGCGAGTATGATAGTAGGTGCCCGACGCATGGGATGTTCCATTTCGGCAGTGGTGCAGGAATTTGGCTTTCCCTGCTCAACTGTCTCCAGGGTGTATCGGGAATGGCTGGATGAAGGCATCACAGTCCACAACAGGCACCATACCGGGCGTCCAGCTGCCCTGAACGATCGTGACCGGCGACACCTGGGACGAATGATTCAGAGAGACAGGAGCGCAACAGTGCAGCAAATCACAGACCAGTTCAATAGTGGCCGCACTAGAAACGTCTCTCGGTGGACAATCCGTCGGAATCTGCATGCCCTCGGGTTTGGCAGCAGTCGCCCCACACGGATGCCAATGCTTACCCAGCGTCATCGGACACTCCCGCGTGCATTTGCCACCAACCATCTTGGCTGGACTCTACAACAGTGGCGTAACGTCATATGGTCAAATGAGTCACGATATCAACTGTAGGACACTGATGAGAGGCACCGTGTGTGGCGCAGACCTCACGAAACGATGGATCCCGCATGCCAACTGGTGGTGGGGCGTCAGTGATGGTCTGGGGTGCATTTTCCTGGTTTGGAATGGTCCCTCTGGTTATTCTGGACCAAACGTTGAATGGTCCACGGTATCGTCAACTCATCGGAGACCATCTGCACCCGTTTTTGACATTTCAACACCCTGACGACGTAGCAGTCTTTCAAGTCTCCAATGTCGTCCGCGAATGGTTCGAGGAGCATGCAGGAGAGGTCCAACGACTGAGCTGGCTAGCCCAGGATTCATTGGATTCATCAAAATTAACATATCTGCTTCGGTTACGAAAATAAAAAGGGGGGGGGCTAATTTTTGTATCCACGCTGTATACCATTGTTTTAACCATTTTATCTTGATTTTTTTTATATGATTAATATGTGAGGAAAAATAATAGATTTGCAATCCATGTCGTAAGAAAGTATATATTTAAGGGGAGCAATTTGTCCTTTTGTCCGGAGCGCATATTACCTACCTTTATACTGCTAGAGTTAATAAAAATGAAAATTTGGATACTTCTTTTCGAATAAAATAAGGTTTCTTAAAAGCCTATTCACAGATTCAAAATATGAAAAATATCGTTATATATTAATTTTTTTATATATATTTTAAATAAATATCGGAAAAAATTATTATTTTAATGTTAAAATATTAAACTTTTTGTTTGCTTTCTGTTTTATAACATTCAAAGTAATTATTTTGGAAGTGTGTTGTGTTGGAAGTGTATGACATAAGCACGTGAGTAGGTTTGCTTTTTTTTTTTTCTTCTTTTCTATTGAGCATACACCGGAGTGTACACCTGGAAAATAATTGTAATTTCACGGAATACTCCAAATCTTTCATTTGATATTATGTAAATAATGCAAATCGGACACATTTATGCCAAATATATGTAAAACTCATCAATATATACAGCAGGGGCGGATCCAGGAATTTTTA
>JAHWFO010078379.1:66610-120840 GCA_023313115.1 Rhysida immarginata | reverse complement strand
AATATGGATAAGTTTCAATTTGTAACAATGCATAGAATTCCTGTTATTCAGGTTTTTCTTAGAAAAGAGAGTTCTTAGTACTTAACAATTTCTTGAAAATCTTTAAAAATGATCAGTAGCTGGAGATAATGAAGAGTTAGCAGACTATTGAGAAAGAGTGGAAAGACGACAGAGAAAGCAAACCTTTAGCTCCGTGCTGTATTGAGCAAATGGGAAGCAAGTAAATAGAAGAATTGGCGACCGCTAGACTACCCAAAGTGATGAAAGGCCAAATTTTGCTTCAACACAGCGAGAGAAGAGTGGAAATTGCAACAACATCAAGTGTAGATCTGAAGTAAGATTATCTGAGTAAGAAATTATTGGAGCAGTCCATCCATTTTGAGCCTTTAAAAAGATTTTTTTCGAATTTTCATTAAGAATTTTTACTGTATTAATTCTAAGCATTTTCATGTGTTTATTTTTAAGATATTGCAAAATTTATTTTAATTTTTGAGATTGTTCTGTTTACATCCCAAGTGTAATACTCCCGGGCAACGCCGGGTACTTCTTCTAGTCTATATATATAAAGAAGGATGTTTGTGGGTCTGTCTGTGGGTGGGTCTGTGGATCTGTGTGTACGTTTTTTATACAAATCTACAGTTTTATTCCGATCTTGATAAAATTTCGCATACATGACCTTTAAAGCATGAGGAAGGTCACTGTCTACCTCAGATTTCGGAAAAATAATAAATATCGATAAAAAATCGATATTCATGGTTATGGCAAGGCATATTAATGAGAAATATCTCATGACCAACAATGCAAGGCAAAGTTGGTACAACAATAGGTATCAACAATGGTATCAGCACGCAATTCACAAACACACTGCATGAACCAACAATATATATCTCATGACTAACAATGAAAGGAAAAGTTTGTGCAAGTGTAATTATCCCGGGCAACGCCGGGTACCTCTTCTAGTCTTCTATATATACGAGTTTGTGGGTCACAAGTCTTTCTCAAATCTTTCTCGTATAAAGGATGTTTGTGGGTACGTTTTTTATACAAATCTACAGTTTTATTCCGATCTTGATAAAATTTCGCATACATGACCTTCAAAGCATGAGGAAGGTCACTGTCTACCTCAGATTTCGGAAAAATAATAAATATCGATAAAAAATCGATATTCATGGTTATGGCAAGGCATATTAATGAGAAATATCTCATGACCAACAATGCAAGGCAAAGTTTGTACAACAATAGGTATCAACAATGGTATCAACACGCAATTCACAAACGCTCTGCATGAACCAACAATCAATATCTCATGACTAACAATGAAAGGAAAAGTTTGTGCAAGTGTAATTATCCCGGGCAACGCCGGGTACCTCTTCTAGTAATAGATATAAATAAATAACATGACCAACAACCGTATCACATTTTTAGATATAAACATTATAAAAAATGAAAATAATCTAGATTTGGAGATATATGAAAAACCAACAAAAGGTAACAACATACCACATTACTTATCACAACAACCTACACACCAAAAAATTAACACTATTAAACAATATTTACAAAGAATAAAAAATCTTACATCACCGAAATATATTCCTACAAATTTAAAAAAACTTAAACTGAACCTATTAAAAAACAAATATAATAGACAAAATTTTAATAGATGCGTTTGCAAACAATACAACAAAAACTATACCAATTCTACAAGAACAACAAAAAAGATATTCAATACAATACAATAAGAAAATATTAGAACAAATACCAAAAATAACAAATAACATTACTAAAACATTAATAACCACCACCAACCTAAAAACAACAATCAATCAAAATAATAACACAAATATCAAAATATGAAATATGTATGTCAAAATAATAAAAAAAATGGAACACTAAAAATATAATTTATCAAATACCATGTAAAAATTGTGAACATATCTACACAGGTCAAACTAAACGACAATTCGAAATAAGATTAAAAGAACATGAAAGAGCATTTCGCCACAAAGACAAAAACAACCATTTAGTAAATCATTGTATCAAAGAAAACCACACACCACATTGGAATAACACAAAAAGCATTGGAAAAGAAGAAAATTATAAAAAAAGATTAATTAAAGAAACAATAAATATCATTAACAAGTTAAGAGGAAAAAGGTTTTATCAAACCAAGCTTTTACAATGTTTTATTTAGTGGCAACAATACAGCTTAATTTTGCAACAATAAACAATAGATACTTTTACCTCTCGCCATAACGAAATGTCCAATTGTTACAACAATCAATTCGTAGTAATGAGTTAGTACCATTAGAACACGAACCAATGAACCGATTTGAAATTTTTTTTCTTTATCATAAATTGTCATCGATTCTGCATAAGTGTGTCAAATTGCAGCTCCCTAGCTTGTCGGAAAGTTGGTTTAATATTGATTACAAGATTTGACCTAAACAACTTACACAGCAAAATTAATAAAAGCTTATAAAAATAACAAAAATTTAGCCAAACCATCAATATAAATAAACAATAAATGGACACTACTTTTTAACAACAATCACCCTAATATACAATAGCCAACAATTACAATCAACTTAGCTTCATCACCTTTATATCAATTATTAAATTCTTATTTTCAACTGTTTTCAACATTCAAAAATATTTAATCAACTGATGATGAGAAAAAATTGATGAAATTTTTATATGAAATTTATCCCAAAAATTTGGATCAGTCCTTCAAAATTTCATCTGTACTTCAAGATTATCGTTTTCCCCTATCAACATTATCTACATCCTCAATAGACTGGTTTTATTTCGACCATCAACAACATCTTCAATAGACTACATCCTTTTCTTTCATCTCCCAAGTTTCTTCAAGATTGGTGACTTTAATTTTATTTTTTGTTTTTATTATTTCACGATTTTCCCCATTATACGGAGACTAAACTCATTTTAAATTTAAATAAATAATAGCTACGAAAATATAAAATTTGGCAGTTTCAGAAATATTCATATCAAAATTTTACAAGTAAAGCTGGTATACATTTAAAGCCAAATTAAACTACAATAACATTTTTTTGACAACAGTTTCTACAAATTTTATCCCAAATACAGTTTTAGGAGATTCTGTTGGGACGTACGCGTATGGGAATATAGTGGAAAGATCGAGTGTGTCAATAAAGGATTTGTATCATAACAATGTTGAATAACTTTTGAAGGTAATAACGTAATCTTGTATCGTTTTGAGCATATGACAAAGAAACTCCAAAAGTTTTTGTCTGATCTATTCGTTTATTGAGAAACTGCTCATAAGAGATACTGGCATCGACAAAACAAAAGAGAAAACCAAACAGACCATGGTTGTAGCTTCTGGTTCTCTCTCTCTCTCTCATTAACAGAAGAACTTATTCATTGAGGTATTCAGCCATTGCTAATATAGCATAAAATCAAACATATCAAAAAACATACCGGGTGGCGCAAAAAAGGTGGTACCAAGTTTTTGTCTACTGTGGTTTAATCGTATGCCGTAAATGAGTTTCCTCGTGAATTATGAACATTCTATAGCTCACTCACTGATGTCTCATCACATTTCCAGAGAGATTCGTGCAGTCGAAAATGATGTTCTTCAGAGAGTCACCACGGAGTTCACTTCAAGGCTCTTCACACAGATTGCAGCAGATGGCAATCACTTTGAAAACCTTCTGCATTAAATTTCAGGATGTCTTTTATGGCATAAATACGAGGGTGGGCTGAAAAGTAATGCCTCCATGGCTGTAACTTTTTTATTTTTTAACCGATTTTCAAAATTCTTTTTGTATCTGATACTCCCATTTGTCCTCTATGTAATGCACTATTCACTTTCCACCTAGTCCCCATCCCTTTCCACGCATTGTACCAACGCGTGACTAGTCGGGTGAGCCCGTCGGAGGGGAATTCTGGGATTGTTGTCGACACCAAGACCGAACGGCAGGTTTCACCTCGTCGTCAGAACGCAACTCATGCCCCTTAAGGTGCTCTTTCCTCTTTGGGAAGTGGTGAAAGTCGCAAGGTGCAAAGTCTTTCATTTTTGAACTGCAGTTTTTCATCTTTGAACTGTAGGCGCTGCAACCCCCTCTGACGTGTGGCGTTATCGTGCTGCAGAAGAGGATCCAAAGCTGCCATTCGATCCTCGTGGCGACGACAACCCCGGAATTCTTCTCCGACGGATTCACCCGACTAGTCACGCGTTGGTATAATGCGTGGAAAGGGATGGGGACTATGTCGAAAAGTGAATAGTGCATTACATAGAGGACAAATGGGAGTAGCAGATATAAAAAAAAATTTGAAAATAGTGCATTACAGCCATGGAGGCATTACTTTTCAGCCCACCCTCGTATAATAACAAGAATCTGTAATGTCATATTATGTCGTTGTAGACAAAAACTTTCTAACACCTTTTTTGCGCCACCCGGTAACTGAAATATGCTTACTCAGCGAATCCAAGAGATTGTTTGGGCGCCTTGTAGACGGCGTTTGCGGCCGAGCGCATTTCTTGAATTCCAAATGGAATTTCTCTGGAACGTTCCAAGTTAGAAGCGTTCGAAGTACGAGGCTCCACTGTACTCGAATTATTGTAAATTTTGGAGCTGAAGCACTGATCTGGGCACCAAAGGCAATTTTATTACTATTATTATAAAATTTGCATCCCAAGTTGGAAAATATGAAAATAAGGTATTGAAATTCGGTACTACTTGCGTGCAGCAACAAATTATAGACGTGCTGTTTATGGTTTGAACATAGCTTTAGAGTACACTTCATGATCTGATTCTTCACGTCATAGATTAAAGAGTTCCAAAGCGTAATTGTATTAAAAGGAAAGTGTTTATCCAAAAAAATCTCGAAGTAGGAGTGGCAGTTACGAGCTTGTATCGTTGTGTGCTACGCGTATTATCTGAGCTAATCAACCAGTCTTTAATATAATGTATTGGATGGTCTACGTCCACGAGAGCCACAAATCTTGATAACACCATTAACGTTGGAATACTGTGGTCTTGAAGCAAATGCGAAACCGACAAATGCCTAGGAAGGGCTAAGGCTGCTCTCAAAATATTATTATAGGCAACCTGTACTCGTGTAAGTAATGTCCTGGACGCAGACGACCAGATCACTATCCCATATTCAATTTTGGGAACCACCATGGTTTTAATAAGCTGAATTATTTCCTTTTTTATCAGCATTTTACGTAACCTAATAAACAGATATACAGGGTGGTCCTCAAGTCTGCCCCCCCCCCTTTTATTTTTTAAACCGAAGCAGATATGTCAATTTTGATGAATCCAATGAATAGGAAGTTGTGGGTGGCCTATCCCACGGTGCACTTTTCATCATCCCAAATATGCAAATTAGGACACATTCAAAATTTATCTCAAAAACCGTAAGGGATAGAGAAAAAAACCCAATTGCAAACTTGTTCAGCATAAAAAAACAAACAAAACAAAAAAGGACCAACCAATCACCCACAATCACGTGGTGAACTGTTTGTAGCTTACAAACAGCCACATTGCACAAGGAAAAGTGAATGTTGATATTTCCACCATGTAAAGCATGCAAATCAAAAAATTAGCATAAATTACCATACTCACATTCACTTTGATGCGGAAAAGCAAATAAAAGGCATGTTTCGGCACACAGAAGACAGAACAATTCCAGGATGGCAAGCTACACTGCTCCGGAAATGGTCAACATGATCTTCTGATTGTGGGTGATTAGTTGGTCCTTTTTTGTTTTGTTTGTTTTTTAATGCTGAACAAGTTTGCAATTGGCTTTTTTTCTCTATCCCTTACGGTTTTTGAGATAAATTTTGAATGTGTCCTAATTTGCATATTTGGGATGATGAAAAGTGCACCGTGGGATAGGCCACCCACAACTTCCTATTCATTGGATTCATCAAAATTGACATATCTGCTTCGGTTCAAAAAATAAAAGGGGGGGGGGGGGACAGACTTATGGACCACCCTGTATAAGGCGGTTAAGATCAATTAATAATCGCTCAATATGTTCCCTAAAGGATACCTTGTCATCAAACATGATCCCCAAGATTTTGCATGTTTCTAATGGGGCCAACGTGTGCCTATCACACATTAAAATGTTTTGTTTTTTTTTCATTGACTGATAGACCTTGGACCAAATACAATTCGCTTAAGGCCTTAATGTCCTTTTGGATGTGTAGTTCAGCAAGATGTTAATCAGATTTATCATATGCCTTAAACAAGATATTATGTTAGTATGCAGTGGGAGATCGAAAATTTGTGTGGTGGCTGCCATCGGCGACCCTTGCAGAATGCCCCTAGTCGAATTGCTTTCATAATCTTTCTGAGCAGTATGAATATAATTTGTGCGATTCCTAAAATAATCATCCAGAAGATCCAATGATATATTTGGTCAGCACCCAATCGTCTTAAATGTTTAAATAATAAACTCCGGTTAATGGTATTAAAGTCCTTCGAAACGTCCGTATTAACTAAATAACATATTCGCCCTTGTCAATGGCGTTTATCATATAATTATAAATAGTTAAAATCGCATATATTATTGGCGTTTTCGGCCTTCCTCCAAATTGCTTTCTAGGGATAACCAACCATAGGAACCCAGTTAATCGAGTAAACAATATTTCTTCCGTAACCTTCGAGAGCGCCGATAGTGCACAAATGGGTCGATAGTTCTTAAAGTCATTAACCCTTCCCGTTTTATATATTGGAGTAATCAAGGTTCTTTTTGATTATCTTCTTTAAAGATAACCTAACATTTGTCCTCTTATCGCTAAAATAATGTTTAGAATGCGATATTGTTTGTATACAGTTTGTAGAATCAACATGCATATATACAATACTAAAATTTGCTGGGATGTATAAGAGGAATTGGAAATGATGAACATATCTGGAGGACTCGGCTGAAAACGCTGGTTCGTTCGGTCTTCTGTTTTGGGACTGTTTTTCATTTCTGTGCATACACCGTCTTGAATTCTCTTCTTGAAACCGTTTTCTGAGCCTGTTGAGTAGGTCGTCGTGGAAAATCCTCGGAGTGTGTCGGTAAGCCTGTCTGGGCCGGCGTCTTACCTGCAGAAGAATCTTTTGTCCGATGGCGACGGGAAATGCGTGGACTTTGAGCTGGGGATTACCAGGTGTTAGACGGGAACGTGTAATGGGGGTAGCTCCGTCCCTAGCAACCTGATACTTCGCTATTGGAATGTTAATTACACACACGTGCTCTTTTAGTTCTCCTTTACCCCTCCTCTCCTCCACATTCCCTTTTCTTTGACGCGTCTGCTCGTGGTAGTCGAGTCGCCTGCTGCCTCTAGTAAAGAGTGAGTAGGACGTTTTCATTTTTCTTTCTTTCTTTTTTTCGTTTGACGTTTTATTTTCTCTACAGACCACTGTTGTGTCGAATAGTGGTCTTATGTGTAGTTATTATAACTCTTTCAGTTGTGGGGGTAGATTTCTGAGTGGTTCCGCTGAACTGGTGGTTGAATTTTTTGGGATGGATGTACCTGTGGCGTTCTTTTTGCACGCTTATACATGAAATTTTTGTTTAGTTTCTTATTTGATTTTAAAGTCTTACTCGTTGGCCTCGATAGTATACATGTGACGTCATCACGTACTTTCTCCGCTATTATAAACGATCTGTGCAAGTTAAGTCCTTCTTTCTATACCTGAAATATTTCTTCGAGATCGGTTCTTCTTAGATTAATTAGATTTTTGAAGAAATACTAAATCGTCGTAGGTGTTTAGAAAGTTGCCAGTTTTGTTTTAACTGCGCATGCGTTAGTTCTCGATTCGAGAGGGAATTCCTCGGACAACCTCGATACTTAATTGGAGAATTTTTTTCATGGTGAATATGAAAAATAATAGCTGATGAGGCTGTTAATCGTTGATGGTAATATGGTCGTAAAAGCTAGCCTCTGATATAGCGGGAAGTTTGCAGAGACATTGGTTGATTTAACATGCCAATTTTGTTTTTTATTTTATTTATTTATTTATTTATTTATTTATTTATTTATTTATTTTTATAAAAACACGATCGAGTTTTAGTTAACAGATTTTGTGGTTCTAAGATATTTTTTTTTCCATCTCTTTAAATTTAATTTTCTCTCCTATTATCCTGTTTAATTTTATTTTTAATTTATTAATTTTCAAATTCCTTTTCAGAATTATTTATTTATTTATTGCATTTTTTTAAATGCTCTTATATTATTTTTATTTTAAATTTTTAGGGTTTTCTAAGGTGTCTAATTTTTTGTATTGTAAGCATTTTTTTAAAAAATAACAAAAAAATCAGTAAAAAAATTATTTCCTTTAGCAATTAAAACTAGTGATGTCAAGATCCGGATATCCGGATCTTTTTTTCGGACCTAGGTCCGAGATCCGAGAACCGGATGTTGGTTAGAAATCCGAGATCCGGAACTCGGATCCGAGAACTCTGATCCGGACCTTGGATGCGAGATCTGAGATCCGGATCTTGGATCCAAGATCCGAAAATCGGATCCTAGACAGGAAATTGTGTATATGCAAACTTTTTCTGAAAGGAGTTTATAAAAGCTTTTATTAAGTGATAGCCTAGTCCTCTTAAGTCCTAATTAGTCTTAATATGCACCCAGCGAAAGGATCCGATATCCGAAATCCGGATCCGATATCCGAAATCTGGATCCGAGATCCGGATACGGACCCGGATCCGGATATTTCTAGATCCGAATCCGGATATTATCAGATCCGAATCAGAGGTCCGGATCCAACGGACATCACTAATTAAAACAATATGACTTCCCAGTTAAGTATTTGTGAGTTTCCATTGACATATTTTTTCGTGTCTCCGAATGTCTGGATAACACCAAATAAAATCTTGTAAACATTCCAAGGAGGAGCTTTAGCAGTGAAGCAGAAATACATTTATACATTTATTAAAAAGAAATATCCCCCCCCCCCCTCCCCGAGTAGGATAAAGCTAGTAGCAGATCCTGCGTTCATTTACTTTACCCCTTTATCTGCACTTTTTACCTCTCCCCAAGTTTTTAAAATTAATTTTTTCGTTAGTAATATGTAGAAAATGTAAAAAAAGCTCGTATTTTCCTTCCATTCTCATCATTTCCGAACGTATGATATATCACCATAGTTCTAAAGACCAAGTGACTGCCACCCCCGCAAATCCGACCCCAGTGGAACAACAGGGCCTAAACTTCATAGTAATGTAGATCTTGCCTAGAGGAATCTGGATACTGAATTTCAGGCCTTTACGTACCTAAATAGCACATAGATATGTTGTCCTTTCTGAATCCCACCCCCGTAATTCCGACCCCAGTGTACCAATCAAAACCAAACGAAATAGTGCAGATGGGCTTACCTATAGGAAGCTACATTCCGAATTTCAACCTTCTACCTCAAAAAATGTAGAAATTATGAAGGGGTACACAGTTAAGACATTATAAAACCAATACGTAGCTCCATTCTTCGGCTACTTACAGCTTTTTGCAATCGATAAAATAATCTTTTCAAATGAAAAAATGTGGTTTTCAAAATAGAAAATAAATAGAAAAAAAAATCATAAAATATAAGTCAAAGAAACAAAATAATTTACATAATAAAATAAAGAAAGCGTTCCAGTTAGCCCTAAAGTTCTAGATTAGGTGCTTTAGTTAGCCTCACTCTCCCTTACCCTCTAGTGGCAATTATTTGTATTACATAAACGGCGACGAAATTAAGCAGACGACGGGCAAGATGAGCTCAGCGAACGTGTGTAACTCGAATATGGGCTAAAATACATACTGAAAAAAGATTTCCACAATTTCCATACACGTAAAACATTAAATTTTTTCCATGTAATTATGGATAATGTTCCATTCCATAAAACTAACCAAGTGAAGCAGCTAATTGATGATCACAGCTGCCAAGTAATTTATCTACCGCCGTATAGCCCGTTCCTAAACCTGTAGAGGAAGCGTTCAGCAAACTAAAATTGCTCGTCGCTGCGAACACGCGCCTGACCCTGCCATTTCAACTGCAGCAGCGCAAATAACCCCCCGCGACTGCAATGGTTGGGTCGTTCATAGCCGGCAGTTTTTAGTACCGTGCATTCGGCGTACTGAAATTTTAAATGATCTTCCAGACATTCCTCAAAATGATAATGATGATGACAATGAATAGAAGAGAATAGAATTTGTGTTTTTTACTGTATGTTTCTTTTTGTATACAGCTGCTATATTTACTCCTTGTAATACGGCGTAATATCCAATGTTTTTTATATAGTTTTACACTATATCTACAGTAATTTGTATAATAATCTTTAATTTTATAATACTAATATTTATATAATAAAATTTTGTAATTTACTGTACTATAACAATATATAGAATTAAATTCTTTGGTTTCTTTGACTTATATTTTATGGATTTTTTGTCTATTTTCTAATTTGAAAACTACATTTTTTCAATTGAAAAGATTATTTTTTCAATTGCAAACTACATTTTATCGACTGCAAAAAGCTGTAATAATATAGATTATGAGCACTTGAGCAAAGCGATTTCACGTGCGCGCGCCGATGTCAGTAATGCTTAAAAGATGAAGAAAGTAACAATGTATTCCTTCTTGACAAATCGAATGTTATATGACATGCCATTATCTTGGTATTCTTTACACTCACTGTTTTAGCATGTGAATTCGACTTGAAGGGGTCCACGAAAAATTCTGAAAAGTTGATACGGCCACAGCTAAGACTTTGATAGTCATATTTCTGAAAACAGAATTCGAAAAAGTTAATCCGTTTTCAAGTTATCGTGCAAACGGCGGACGGACGGCCGGATAAAGGTATAGACCAAGGGCGCATTCTTATGCTAAGCCCTAAATTATGACTTCTTATGACCATGAATTTTCAGTGCACAGGCTTTCTTTTTAGAGGTGTTGGTACTGCCAACGCCTTCTAAAGATAAGGCCTGAGCGCGAAAACGTCATACATTGTTACATCATCATCCGAAGATACGTTTAATCGCATTTCTACCAATAATAAGCCCTGAAATGCGATTAAACGTATCTTCGGATGATGATGTAACAATGTCTGTCGTTTTCGCGCTCAGGCCTTATGCTGGGTGCCCACTTAGCGCGACGATAACGCGATTCTATCGCTTTGAGTCATACGCGCATGCGCAACAAACACCAGGCGATCAATTCGCTTTTCGGTGCCCACTTGGCGCGACGGCCGCGTTAATGAATGCGCATGCGCTATTTACGCGATCATTTCGTTTCCCACTTCAAGATTTCGTGCTTCCAAAATCAGAATTGGATATTTCGTGCATACAGAATTGCATATTACTTGATATCTTCAATCAAATTTTCCGTAGCGATATCCAACCATCTCGAAGTAGGTGCTGCCATGATTGCATGTGCCACGTGATTCGTAACTGTTTTCTGATTGGGTGCGATGGAGTCGCGCGATCGAAAAGCTCTGGCATGCAGAGCTTTTCAATCGCCTTAGATGCGCCACAGAATCGCCTTCGTGACGTCACTCTGCGCATGCGTGCTTCACAAAGCGATAGAATCGCGCTATCATCGCGCTAAGTGGGCACCCAGCATTATCTTTAGGAGGCGTTGGTACGGCCAACACCTCCTAGAAAGAAAGCCTGTGCACTGTAAATTCATCATTATAAGAAGTCATAATTTAGGGCTTATTATTGGTAGAAATACGATTAACAATGCTTTTTATGATGATGTAACAAATGTATGAATTTTCAGTGCACAGGCTTTCTTTTTTGGAGGTGTTGGTACTGCAGGGTAGCCTGTCCGCTCATACATTGTTGCGTCATCATATTTCGGCCATTGTTAACTTTCCGCACATTCCTTTTTACCTCAGCAGCTCAGCCTCTTCAGCCTAGCTGCTGAGTTGATTCTTAGCCTCGCGCATGCGCATTTAGATGTTTTTCATTGCCAAAAAGGAACGATTTGCTGAAAATTTGCTGAATAAAAATGCGATCAGTAAACTAAAAAATCTACTAGAAAATTTGTGTCGAATTTTCCTGAGCAAACTCAGTCGGACACAAAATTCCTGTGCGAGCATTTAAAAGAATTCTTTTCGTTCTTCCAAAGTGAATATTAACTCCAAGGATTCTTACTTTATTAACTCCAAGGATTTTTCCACGTGTTCTTATTCAAATTCATATATTGCAGATTTCATCAAACAAACCGGGCATATCAGCTAGTTATAACAATAATATAACCCAATGATGTTGAATCCATGAATTTGTGAGCGTTGCTAATGGATCAATGCCATTTACTGAATCGTAATGATGATCCAATCACCTGTTATTGGTTTGGTTTCAGTTATGGTGGCTACTATCAATATGTCCCCCTGATAAAAAGGCAAAAGAACATTTTTGGCAAAAGTCGGTGGTATTGCCAGTTGACCCAACGGCGTTTGAATTTATTGTTGGAAGGAATGTCCAACGAGGCAGCCGATTATGAGTTAGAGAGGGACCAGCAAGGGGTAGGGAACAGTCTCTTCCTCTCCCCCGACACGTTTAAAAGATGGATCTATCTCTGGAATTGTCAGGGAAAGCGTTGTTAGCACGAAACGGAGACGACTGGCGTTTACAGCTGTGATTAACGGAGCCTGGGGTAGGGGTCCGCGAACGGACGGTAGTCTAACAGGGGGGGAAATAGGCTTTTTGAATTGTATACGTTGTGTGTCCGCCCTCTGCAGCCGGAGTAATCGTTCATTATTAGGGGGTTTAGAAAAGGGAGAGAGGGGGGCAAGGGAAGACTCGGCGCTGGGAGGATTAATAGGAAAACCGATACACTGGGGAGCTACCAGTGCACTCTGTGTTCTCTCCCTCGTGAGTTTATTGAAAAACGTTTATGAAGCCCTGTGGATCCCTGGGGGAAGGGTAGCCAAGCTTCAATCATCGATTCTCCAAACTCCTCTCACTCTCTCTAGTTTTACTCTTGATTATTTGTGCAGAGATTGCCCCTTGGGGGGGGGGGGGGGTCGGTGATCGGTGGGTGGGTTGGTCCTGAAGATGATGAAGAAAAAGAAGGCCCTGTTTATCTCTTTGTCCTATCAGTTGGTCGTCATTAAAACTCTGAGGAGGGTAAGCCGGGAGAGATGGTGGGGTTAAAGTGAAGTCTTCTTGTTCGTCATTAGCGTTTATAAAGATAACTTGGAAGGGGAGGGGGCGCTCGTTTTAGGCAAAGGTCGAAAGGTCAGTTTGTATGTTTTTAAAGTGGACGATAGAGGTCGGGACATGTGCAGCAGTTTTTTCTCGCCAGGTAAGTTATAGTTTTTATTATTATTATGTTTTTGCTTAAAAATTGTCGTGTTAGGGAAGCCTGATAAGATTATGAATGAGAGCAGAGATACGAATTTGCGAATCCAGGACAATTGAGAATCAGTAGATAAGGGAAAAAAAGATGGGCCTTATTGACTTGCCCCGTGTTAAGCAGCAGAGGACCCCTGTGAAGAACTTCTCGGGGTAACTAACGATGGATCCGGCCAAAACCCACAGGTACAACCCCCCTCCCGCAAGTAGAGAACCCCAGAGTAAAGCACAGAGAAGGACATACCTCTCAAAGGAGGTCTCAATTTTTTTAATAATTTTTAGATCATTTCTATTGAATTATCTGTAAAATATTAAAATAGAAATTATGGAAGTTTTTTTTTCCCTCTTATTTTTGCGTATTATCCATACTTTCTATTTTACATAAAGGATAAAATATCAAGATTTAATAAAAATTTGTGAAGGTACAGTGACTTCCAAAGCTGTCCCAATGTTAGAGAGCGAGATGTTCGTCCATTCATTATTAAGTAGCGGAAGAATGGAGCTACTTATTGTTTTCACAATGTCCGTCTGTCTGTCTGTCCGTCCCCTTCATAATTTCCGCATTTTTTGAGGTGGAAGGTTGAAATTTGGAATGCAGCTTACTACGGGCATGGGCACCTTCACTATTAAAAAATAGGGGGGGGGGGCGAATTAAAAAGTGCAGATAAAGGGTAAAAATAGATGACCTCAGCGCTTCCGCTACTTTCCTATACCTTTCTCTTACTTACTTACTTTTCAAACTCGCTTATCCGTTAGGGTCGCGGGGGCAGCAGCCCTATGGAGGATCTCCAGCGATCGCGATCTTCCGCCATCAGGCGCATGTCCTCCCTGGTAATATCCAAGCGACTCGAACCCAGATTCTCCATGTAGTCTAGTCACCTGGTATCCACCGACCCCTTGGTCTCTTACCCACCGGCTTGGAAAATAACAACTGCCTAGGAAGACTAGTTTGCATTGGCATCCGTATCACGTGGCCATACCAGCGCAACTGAGATCTCTCGATGCGGAGAAGTAGCGGCTCAACACTTAAAGATTCCCTTATTGTGCTGCTGTACACTCTATCTAGTAGGGAGTGTAACACCTGCCACACCTCTCAGAAATCTCATTTCTTGTACCCGCGATCGCACTCTTGCGGTCATTACTCAAGCCTCATGAATGGTGAGAATGGGGACAAAGATAGATTTGAAGACGGAGAGCTTGGCTTTGTTACTCAGCTAGCGTTTCGTTACCACGGATCACCACAGTTCACGTCTGACACAGCTTGCTGCACCGATCCGAGCATCCAATTCTTTCTCCTGCCGTCCATCACTCGTGAATGCAATCCCGAGATACTTGAATTTCTCCACCTGTCTCAATGAGGCTCCCCTAACATGGAGAGCGCACTGAGCAGGCTGTCTTGAAAGGACCAGAATTATTTAATTTAATTTTAGTTTATTGTTTAGTGAAGTTTAAAATGTTGACTTGCAAATCAAATAAGGGGCCGTTCAAGTATCACATAACGCAGTTTTTGAAGATTTTTGACCCCCCACCCACCCTTGTAACGCGCCGTAACGTTTCGCTTTACCTCCCTCCCCCCTTAAACGTTACGTAACACGCAAGTGACCATTTTTACCTAATAATGTCAATTATTTCGCGCAAAATACCGAAAAAATCACTAAAATATCGTTTGCTATTGTTTCCATCGCTTTAATAACAATAAAATCTTGTAAACATTCCAAGGAGGAGCTTTAGCAGTGAAGCAGAAATGTATTTAAACATTTATTAAAAAGAAATGACTCCCTCCGAGTAGGGTAAAGCAAGTAGCAGATCCTGTGGTCAACTATTTTTACCTGCACTTTTTACCTTCTCCCAAGTTGTTTAATCAAAAAAAATCGATTTTCTCGAATGTGGTGTGTAGAAAATGTAAAAAAGCTGGAATCTTCTTTCTTTTCTCATCATTTCCGATGGAATGACATATCGCATGCCATATGTTGCCATAGTTCTAACGACCAAGTAACTGCTACCCCCGCTACTTCAACCCCGCTCAAACAATTGGGCTTGATCTTGCCTAGAGGAATCTGGATACTGAATAGCACATTGATCTTTTGTCCTATCTGAACCCCACCCCCGTAATTCCGACCCCAGTGCACCAATCAAAACCAAACGAAGTAGTGAAGGTGGGCATACCCGTAGTAAGGTACATTTCGAATTTCAAGCTTCTACCTCTAAAAATGTAGAAATTATGAAGGGACATGGGACATTCTGTCGATAATGCATGGCCATGGTCAGATGAAAGAAGCGCATTTTCACACTAGACGGAGCAGTGAATGCTTAAAACTGTCTCATCTGGGGTACTGAAAAGCCGATGGTTGTGCATGAAAAGCTTTGCACTCTGATTACGTGACTGTATGGTGCAGATTCACTTCACATTTTATTCTTGGCCCCTTTTTCTTTGAAGAGAACACTCCTCAAGGCACTAAAAGATGTTCAATCACTGGTGCTCGTTACTGCCAACTTCTGCAGCAGAAAGTTATTCCTGCTTTACAAGAAAGACAATGTTTAGACAGTACTGTCCTTATGCAAGAGATGGTGCAACACCCTACATTGCACGACAAGTGAAGGAACTGCTTCGTGCTCATTTTGGAGATGATCGGGTGATTTCGAGAACTTTTCCAACTGCATGGCCTCCTCGTTCACCGGACTTAAACCCTTGTGACTTGTGGTTGTGGGGATATTTGAAAGATAATGTCTATGGAGGAAGAATAAGGACTGTCCCTGAATTGAAAGCAAGCATCACTGCGATTCCTGAGGAAACCCTTCGCTCTACTGTGGAACATGCAATAATGCGCTTTGAACATGTTATTGACACAAATGGAATGATGCACATTGAACAAATTCTCTGATTTTATAAATTCATGCGCCATATTTTGACGTAGCGGTCAAAGTGTGAACTACTTTTTTTATTGCAAAATTCTCTTCCCCATGGTCTGTATTAGTGATGTCCGTTGGATCCGGATCTGATAATATCCGGATTCGGATCTAGAAATATCCGGATCCAGGTCCGTATTCGGATATCGGATCCGGATTTCGGATCCTTTCGCTGGATGCGTATTAAGACTAATTAGGACTTAAGAGGACTAGGCTATCACTTAATAAAAGCTTTTATAAACTGCTTTCAGAAAAAGTTTGCAATACACAATTTCCTGTCTAAGATCCGATTTCCGGATCTCAGATCTTGCATCCAAGATCCGGATCAGAGATCTCGGATCCAAGTTCCGGATCTCGGATTTCTGACCAACATCCGGTTCTCGGACCTAGGTCCGAAAAAAAGATCCGGATATCCGGATCTTGACATCACTAGTCTGTATAACATATATCGCAAGTTTCGTCAAAATCTGATTAGCAGAACGGCCGCTAGGAGGGTCTAAATGGTGTCACTTTAATTATAACCACCCTGTACATAACACAAATTTATTGTGGGATGGTACGGAACCCTCGGTGCCCGAGTCCGACTCGCACTTGCTCGGTTTTTTTTAATTTTAACAAAACCCTAATGTTACATCGCGTTCCTTGACCTCCCCCCCCCCCTTCCCTCTCCTCTAACTAACTCGGTATGGAATCACTTTAGTCAGCCTGTGTAGTATGTTGCTTTAAATTTAATTTATTTGTTTGAGCTGTTGGAAGACAGGCACAAGGAAGGAGGGATACGAACATTCTTTGGTTCAGTCGTCGTTGGGTTGAAAGCGGAGGAAGGAGGCGTCTTCTTGCTCGAGTAATGAAACAAGATTCCTTTCGTCACTTGCTCTCATATGATTTAAATTAACTTGACAAACACTACCACTACGCACCGGAAAGGGAAATGGGAAGAGCAGTGGAGGGAGCTGAAATTATCCTACGCACACTCCCGCCTCTTTTTATTTTACTTATTTTTTTTTTTTCACGTGACTTGGGGGTATTTTGGCGGCGCCGCCACCGCCGCCGCCGAGCACGATATCTTGAAACTTTCACGAGAGAGAAAGATATAATTTATAGATGACGACGGTGACAGTACCGCCACCGGAAGCGGATCGATGGTGACCCCGAGACTCGAATGGATGGATGGCCGCCTCCTTCTTCCAAAGGATGATCCGATAAATGGGGAAGGAAGCGAACGCGAGGTGGCGCACGAGGCTCTCTTCCGCTTCTAATCAGAGCGGCGCCCAGGCCACAGTACACAATAGTTAGTTGCTCTCTCTTGTTCGGCGGAGGATAACCGACACAAAAGAATTGGGGCCATACTAAAACGTGATGACTGGGCAATTTATATGGTGCATGTGTTATAGACGCACAATGCTGTTGTTGTTGTTGTTCCTCTTCTATCTTAATCCCTTCCTTCCTGTTGTTGGCGTTTTGAAGGTGAAATGTCGTTCTCTGTGGACTTTGTAAACCCGTGCTTCTGCTCTCGACGTCGCCAGTCTTACGTTAAAGGGCCTTTGGGTCTTCTAATAGACATTTCCAGAAAAGTGGTTTTTCTGGTGACTCTTCCTAAGAGTAACCATTTCCAGACTAAATCCAAAAGAAATCGACCACAAATTCGGGATTTGCCCGTGTACGCCAATAGGTCGGTGTTATTCCATTCTGCAGGACTGAACGCAGTCAAACGACATCCACATTATCATATCTCGAATTCTCAACGTAGGACTAACTTTAATTAATATGAGATACGAAAGGGGAAATGTCGCGACTTGGATTCGAACCAGGGACCTCGAGTATTTAGCTCGTCGCCTCTACGAACTGGGTTATACAGGTACCACAAGAGTGTCTCGATCATCACTTTAATGTAAACTGTTTCATCCGTTTGATGGTGGTTCCGACTAGTGATGTCCGTGGGATTCGGATCTAGAAATATCCGGATCCGGATTTCGGATCTCTGATATCGGATCCAGATTTCGGATATCGGATATCAGATCCGGATTTCGGATCTCGGATGTCGGATCCGGATTTCGGATCCTTTCGCTGGATGCGTATTAAGACTAATTAGGACTTAAGAGAACTAGGCTATCACTTATTAAAAGCTTTTATAAACTGCTTTCAGAAAAAGTTTGCATATGCACAATTTCCTGTCTAGGATCCGATTTTCGGATCTCGGATCCAAGATCCGGATCTCAGATCTCGCATCCAAGATCCGGATCAGAGATCTCGGATCCAAGTTCCGGATCTCAGATCTCGCATCCAAGATCCGGATCAGAGATCTCGGATCCAAGTTCCGGATCTCGGATTTCTGACCAAAATCCGGTTCTCGGATCTCGGACCTAGGTCCGGAAAAAAGATCCGGATATCCGGATCTTGACATCACTAGTCTAAACATCACGCGAAGTTTGCTGAAAACCTGTCGAAAACGTCATTTAATCTCAACAATAGCCGCCGATTCAATTGTAATCGCCCCTTTGAATCGAGGCCAACGAGAGACAGGTCAGGGCACTCAACAGTCAGGTTCATCGGGGTACGGCCAACAATTCATCCTTCATTGTCTCCATCTTGAATTTTAACAATCAGTATTGAATTTTTTTTAATTATCCGGATCTTGACATCACTAGTTCCGACCTATGAGCAACACTGCTTGACAATCGCTAAGGAACATGCGCATTCCGCTATTTAGGGGCGCTGAAAAATAATGCAGGACGCTTCAAAACATTGGTTGCTACTCTTTTGTTCGATTTGCATAATTTGAATAAAAGTCACGTGTCAAATGAGCTGTGGTTCAGTGAAACGAGCCGTGGACGAGCTGCTGGACAGCTCGAGGCAGAGCAAAGTGGGACTGAAGTCGTGCGAGCAATGGGCGTTGCGAAAAGTGTCGTTTCTCGCTTGAAAACTGCTGCTGCCACCAGAGGATCCGCTTTTACGTGTGCATGGGGGTGGTCGTCGAAGACCACAACCGCTCGGAAGGACCGTAGCATAGCGCTTTCAGCAAAAAGAGGAAGAAATCAGACACCTGCACAGAGCTGGTCGAATGATGTTGGGCTGTATGTACGGAAGCCTGTCCAGTGCATTTCCCTATCTCCGCTCCATGGACGGAAGAGATTAGAGTGGTGTAACGAGCATCGTGCTTGGGGCGATCAGGAGTGGTACGGGGTGATGTTCTCCGACGAGTCTCGGTTCACTGAGCAGAGTGATTCTCGTTTTGGTCAAGGAGTCATTGTGTGTGTGGGGGGGGGGGTCATCGTGCATCACCAGAACGCCCCTTCACATCTTTGCAGGAGGGTTTGTTAGAGCAGCACGACATTGCAGGGAGATTCTTCTGGATCACGTTTGTCTTTTCCGTGGTGCAGTTGGTCCAGACTTTGTGTTCATGGACGACAATGCCCTTCCACACAGGGCAAACATAGTATCGGATGTTCTTGAGAGTGAGGATACCGAGCTTTGCAGTGGTCCGCATACTCCCCGGACCTCAGTTCCTTAGAACATGCCTGGGACGCTCTTGATAGACGTGTGGTATAAAGGAACTGACAACTGTGTTAAGGAAGAATGGGATAAGATTAGTGATGTCCGTTGGATCCGGATCTCTGATTCGGATCTGATAATATCTGGATTCGGATCTAGAAATATTCGGATTCGGATCTAATTAGGACTTAAGAGGACTAGGCTATCACTTAATAAAAGCTTTTATAAACTGCTTTCAGAAAAAGTTTGCATGTACACAATTTCCTGCCTAGGATCCAATTTTCGGATCTCGGATCCAAGATCCGGATCTCAGATCTCGCATCCAAGATCCGGATCAGAGATCTCGGATCCAAGTTCCGGATCTCGGATTTCTGACCAACATCCGGTTCTCGGACCTAGGTCCGAAAAAAAAGATCCGGATATCCGGATCTTGAATTATCCGGATCTTGACATCAGTAGATAAGATCCTGGCTGCTCTTCTCAATATCTGTGGGAGGAAAGCATGCCAAACAGATGCAAAGCATGCATTGCGGTTCGTGGAGGCTATACTCACTACTAAGGCTGTGGTCAAAAACCCTCACCGGTGAGAGAATGATGACGTAATTTCTCACTGGGCTAACCGTCTTTTTCTCGGTGAGGACGGTTAGACTAACCAGTTAGGCATAGCAGCCCCAACTGGCGTTTCTGACCGCGTTAAAATGACGTCACAGTTTTCTTACCGGGATTTCTGACCGATAAAACGCTAACTCGTCTCACCAGTGAGAATTTTTGACCTTAGCCTAAGGGTCTCGCATTTCAAACCGGTGACAAAGGACCAACCTTTTTCTTTAGTCACTCATTGATGTTTCATGGGCTAAAGTCAAAAACCCTCACCAGTGAGAGAATGATGACGTAATTTCTCACTGGACTAATCGTCTTTTTCTCGGTGAGGACGGTGAGACTAACCGGTTAGGCATAGCAGTACTAACTGGCGTTTCAGACCGCGTTAAAATGACGTCACAAATTTCTCGCTCGGATTTCTGACCGACCAAGCGCTAACTCTTCTCACCGGTGAGAGAATGATGACGTAATTTCTCACTGGGCTAACCGTCTTTTTCTCGGTGAGGACGGTGAGACTAACCGGTTAGGCATAGCAGCACTAACTGGCGTTTCTGACCGCGTTAAAATGACGTCACAGTTTTCTCACCGGGATTTCTGACCGACATAGCGCTAACTCTTCTCACCGGTGGGAGTTTTTGACCTTAGCCATGGTGTCTCTTCTGCTTTTGCCATTCTGTTCGTTTCCTTAGCAAGTTTTGGTGACGTTTATTTCTTGGGACACTATTTATTGATAAAAATATTGCTGTTCCTTAGCAATTGTCAAGTCGCTGAAGATATGGACATTGTCTCCAAAATGTACTTAGGATAAAATAAATTATTTATTTGTGGAAAAGTGTTTTACAGTGTTGTACACTTCAGTGCACACCATTTTCTGGGAATGGTTATTTATAGAACCAAGAACCTGGGTGAATGGCATTGTAAGAGCTTTAATCTTTTGGAATGAAAGGGGTTCCTTGACTTTTTTTGGATCTTTTTTTTTTTTCAGGTTCCCTCGCGCTCCCGGTGAAATGCCAGACGCACGTTTTTAAATGTTAGTCCGTTTCCTGAGTTTGAGGTTTTCCAGGAATTGCTCTAAAATGTGCAGAGAAGTTTTTTTTGCTCGTTTGAGGATTTCACTCTTTTGGTTTAACGCCATGTAATCGCTTTTCGGATATGTAAGGTCGAGGAAGATTTACCGGATATGGAAAAAAAAAAAATTAATTCCGTATTTTGGCTAGAGGCGGCGCTGCATTGAGCATGGACAAACGTTCGTGTATTCTAAAACGGCGGCACCTGTATTTACATTATTTTCCACACAGATACTACTTGGGCGATGGGGCTCTTTCTCCGCTGGATGGTTAAGGTGAGTGATGTGTTGACGTTTTGGCTTGGGTTTTGCAGAAAGCGTGGAAAAGCGATGGTGACCTTAGGTGACGACCGTGACATTTATGCACGCGTGACCTACCTCTCTCGTTCTCGCTGTGTCGTTGAATTGGGAGAAGGGAAAGTAAGCGTAATGACTGACTGAAAGGGTTCGTTTTCGAAGTTGTGTTCCGTCGTCGTTGGCGAGCTTTTACACGAATTATGAATGAAGGTTGCCGCCACGTATGCGCTCTCGATTGCGTAAAAGCGAAGTGGGTTTTCTACTTTAACACTCCAGAGGTGGCGCGCGGTCTGTGAGACCGCATTTTGAAATTGCTTTTTTTTAATGTTCAAAAATGAAATTCATGAATATTTTTTTATCTATCATTTAATTTACCTCATTATTAATAGAAGACCTCAAAAAAACTTTTCAATGTTATCTAAAAAACGCAAGTTTTAGAAAGAAATTTAAAACCATTCTTTTTCCATCAAAATTAGACATGAATATTTCAGGAAAGGCATTTATAAAAATAAAATAGTTGAAAATTGATACTTTGCATTATTTTTACTTTTCGTACATGTATACTATCTTACATAAAAGAAAACCATTATAAAAATGAATAATAGCAATCATTTCTCAGAGGATAAAAATGCCTATTTTTTATTATAAAAAAAAACAAACTATAAAATAATTTTTCTCGACATTCAAAATTATTTTATTCAAAACTAGTATAAACGGAGTTATAATGTATAAGAAATTATATTTGTAGAAGAGTTTATTGCTCTTGAAATTCAGATAACAGCATTAGTATACTTGCATTATTATTATTTGCGTTTCACTCCAAATATTTGTTTTCAAATAAAAGTTTCTAAGTAGGAAAATAATAATAAAGAAAAAATATATTGGAAATTAACTGGAGGATATGTTTAGGTAATAAAAAAATTAAAAAGAAGTAAAAAAAAAAAAAAAAAAAAAATTACATCAATTTATTTTCGTAACGAAGTTGGTGGCGCGCGGTCCCTGAGACCGCACGTCCTATATATGTGAATCTAGGGAAGAAATCGTGGATTATGACATACAGACTTTTAGAAGGGTCCGAGTTGGGAGAATACGGTGATGCGGTCCTTGAGACCGCGCGCCATCTTTGGGGTGTTAAAAGAAAGTGGGCCACCCGAAGTAAAGAAAATGTTCGGTCTGTATATTTGTGTCCGCGATAGATCAGAGATCGCCGGTTCAAATCCAGGCACGAATGACATTTTTTTTTTTTTCGTTTTTATAATCTTTTAAGTTTTTGTCGTCAAAAATTGTTCTCTAAATTTATATAGGGTAGCCCTAACTTATCCAGCATAATTGTTTAGGAACATTGTATGGTTCAAATGGAACAAAACATGTCCTGTAAACTTTACATCTAGTTTCGATTGTATGTGAGATAACCGCAGATACCGATTGCAATTGGACGGATGCCGGTCCACTTTGGTTCAGGAGTGCGAGACTGATTGAATGTCAAATTATCCGGACAGATGGATCGGTAGAGGTGGTCCAGTGATTTGGCCTCCTGGGTCATCGGACCTCATCCCCATTAGATTATTTTCTGTGGGGAACACTGAAGGAGGAGGTCTACAGCAATCCGCCCACCACCAGAGATGAGCTCATTGCGTCCATTCAAGCTTGTAGTGGAGCAATGACACCCGACCAGATTGTGGCAGAGCTATCAGTGCATTGGAGCTGGGGGCAACCATTTTCAGGGGCTTCCGCGACATCGATTTGTTACTTTCTTCTTCTTCTTCTTCTTCTTCTTATTCCTTGTATTATCATTATTATTATTATCATTTCCGAAGAATGGCCGGAAACGATTGGATTGTTCAGTAAGGCAATACGCCGGTGCATAAAGCTGAGACTGTGGTCGAGTAGTCTGTCTCTAAATAACTCCAAGTATTACCTTGGCCATCCTCTTCCGGACGTCAACCCTATCGAGAATGTATGGGGAATGCTTACATCCAAGGTGTATTATAATTTAGACGAAAAACGATGTAAAAAGGGAAGTTTTCCGTTAGGGTGGATTCCACATGCGTAAAACAAGGGCAGAAACCACAAGGTATAAAATGTTCTGACGTCAGTTCCTGCTTTCATCTTGTTTCCCGACAGAAAACTCCTTTTTACTTTCTTGTACATAGTATAAGGAAATATTGTAATCACGAAAAATTTCGACCTCCAGATTTTCACTGATCTTCACGTTTTAGGGTCCCTACATTACGAAAAAGTGATTTCTGGAGAATGTCTGTGTATCTGCGTGTCTGTGTCCACGATAGCGTCCAAACGGCTAAAGCTATCGAGGCCAAACTTTAAACTTAAGATTATAATCTTCCTCGGGAGGTCTGATTAGTTTTCCAGTGGAATCGGTGAACCGGAAGTATCACTTTACTCCAGCGCCAAAATATAAATTTTGAAATATCTCGTTAACCATTGCGTTTATGAAAATTTTGAAGGGACTAAAAAGTGTTCCAATTTCAATTTTAAACAACTTTTGTTAAGAAAATTTTTCAAAATTCCAACCGGAAGTACCAGTTTTACTCTTGTCAAAATCCAGTTTTTGGCTGATTCAGGCGAAATAAGACGGCATAGGAAAGTTTGTGAAGTATACAAAAGTATTTAGAAGTTAATTTTAACAACTTTTGTTTACGAAATTTTTCAAAATTCCAACCGGAAGTACCTGTTTTACTCTTATCAAAATCCAGTGTTTTGCTAAATTAGGCGAAAGAAAATGGTGTAGGAAGATTTGGAATCTATACCAAAGTGTTTGGAAGCTAATTTGAAGTAACTTTTATTCACAAAATTTCTATCGGAAGTAGCCATTTTAGAGAGTTGTTTAATTTTTTTCTGCATTTGGACCAGATCATTTATGTATAAGAAAGTCGGGTGGTGACCACCGAGAGAGAAGGCCTCCGCATTGAAACTGATTACATTGTTGCATCACATAGTGCATTGTTATTCGTATTTCTACCAATAATAAGCCCTGAATTTGCACTATCTATGATGATGTAACAATGTATTCAGTTTCATTGCGGAGGCCTTCTCTCTCGGTGGTCACGCTACACCTCGATTTTTCACAGCCTACTAATGCCTGGTTCCCACATGCGTAAAAATAAGGGCAGAAACCACAAGGCAGAAAATATTCTAACGTCACTTCATGCTTTTGTCTTTCTGCCCGACAGAAAACTCCTGGTTTTTCCCAGTTGGATTGAGTCATAGCCTACAAAGTTAAGAAAATTTTCTGTCGGGCTGAAAGACGAAAGCAGGAAGTGATGTCAAAAAAAAATTTCTGCTTTGTGGTTTCTGCCATTATTTTACGCATGTGGGAACCACTCTTTAGATAGGAGAATTTTCTGTTGGGCAGAAACAAGAGAGCAGAAAGTGATGTGAGAACATTTTCTGCTTTGTGGTTTCTGCCGTTGTTTTTACGCATGTGGAATCCACGCTTTGGATGCATTCCTCAACTTAATTTTTTTTTATAATCTAGAGCAGCGGTGCCCAACCTACGGCCCGCGGGCCAAATCCGGCCCGAGAAGCTCACTCATGTGGTCCGCCTTTATATTCTGAAAAATAGATACAGATTTGTCATTAATAAAATGCAACAATTCGGTAACTATAAAAATTTTAAATATTTGTTTTGCTTGTGTTCGGGCCCTCGGATAAAAAAAGGTTGGGCACCGCTGATCTAGATGAACCTATAGTTCGGCTATAATATATTTCTAGGTTAATAAGGAATGGTTTCAGTGTTTTGTCGCCGATAACTATATTTGTAGATATTTGTTGTTGTCTATGTTTTCCGAATTAACGAATAATGCGTGAGGCTAAACTTCCTGTACGTCATCCAAGTGGGGTTCCCCCCACCACTTTATTTTACTCTCGTCGTTTGACTTATTGGAAAATATTGGCAAAATGAAAATTTGAATTGGTACTTTTCCTTTGGTCGTTGGTTGTTTGCTTTTTCCTTTTACCCTCGGAGCGGAGTCCATGAAAAAGTAAAACGGGTGGAGAAGGAGGAATTTGTATCGAAAATGGAGTTCCGTCAGTAATCGGACTGTTCATCCATCTTTGAGTCGATCGATCGATCAGCGAGGGAATCCTCTGAACCGGAAGGACATGGCGCTCCTCGTCTATTTTGGAATCTTAATTTTGGCGGCCATTCGGAAAGGAAAACGAAGGCGGCACGGGTCGTATGTCACCGCGGTATAGCCCTCCTGTCACGTGCTTGACATTGTTTTCATTGCACTTGAAGAATTTATCGATGACGGGTGCATTTGCCGTTGGGTTCGTCGGCGGATTATTTATCCATTGCCTTCTCTTGAATGAATGAAGGAAAAAAAAAAAACAAAAAAAAAAAAACGAAAGGTTACACGAAGATGGAGTCGCGACCATATTTATGGGGATGTCAAGGAGAAAAGTCGAAAGAGTATTTTGTGTGTTTTGTTTTCCACGAGGGGGTGTCGTCTGTCGTCAACGAAAAGTTCCTTCTTTTTTTTTTTCTCTCTGAGCCGTTCCAATTTAAGAGAGTTACTCTCTTTTATGCGACGCTTTTCTTAAATAAAGAGCCCAAAAGAGCGCATCGATTTGGGGGGGGGGGGTACACTGCAAAGACGATCACGTGATTAGAATTTATACGCAGATAGTAACCGCTCAGTAGAAAAGGCTCCGTTATCAGTTTCAGTTGTTATTGAGAAAGGCTCCGTTATCAGTCCACAGCCTGGATTCGAACCAGGAACCTTTGGCTCATGCCGCCAACGCGCTAACCAACTGCGCCGTGAGGCAACTTTCTTTACTATTTTTCTTTAATAATTTGAACAGCTGAGATAAGTATTCATGGATATTACGCCTTAGGAAAGATGGTCCCAGCCTGTGGACTAGGTTATCCACTCTAACCAAGCCCAAAGAACCTATAATAGCGTAATGCTTTCACGTCCGCAGTTGCATGAGCCGACGGTTCCAGGTTCGAATCCAGGCTGTGGAATTTTCTTCCCTGTTCTTCATCAATCATTCTGTTGGTTGTTTGTGAGTACCTTTCTCGACATTTAGGTTGCAAAAACAAGGGGATCTAGGCCGAGCTGTCGATTGTCACGTGGTAAATGCCGCAATTGTCGATTTGAGCTACTAGCATGAACTCAATTTGTCTACACCGTCGACTTTCTAGTATAGACTTTGACCATGGAGAACTGCCTTATTCTTGTCTACAATTCAAGAGCAGTCGACTATGATCTTGGCGATCGTTATTTCAGAATTTAGCAACAGATTCCTTATTAAAATTCTTTTCCCTTTGTTTCCTGCCTGCAGGCTAAATAGCATAGCTCAACAATACCCATTTTCTAAACATAATAACAAAAACTTTTTTAAAAGCATTTGCATACATCAAGTATTCTCTTGTGATGCGAAACTTTGTGAAGATAATAAAATACGTGTATTTACACGTGTGTTTGTGTGTGTGTGTGTGTGTGTGTGTGTAAATGCATGTATTTATACGTAAATATGTATAAATTTATGTATAAATGTAAAAAATTACGCGTGAGTGTATGTAAACTTGTGTATAAATGTTTAAATTTGTCTACATATGTGTATACCATCTAGCCACACGTGTGTAAGCTTGGTGTATACACTGAGTGGCCAAATTATTCTGCCCACCCCCTTAATACAGTGTTGGGCCAACTTTCGCTCTTATTAGTGCTTGCATTCTTCGGGGCATGGATTCTATGAGATGTTGGTAGGTTGTAGGAGGAATTTGAGACCAACTCTGAAGAACTGCACCTTCCTGCAGATTTGATGGTGCTGGATCCCGCTGGCTGATGGCCCGTTCGATCTCATCCCACAAATTCTCAATGGGATTGAGATCTGGTAAACTCCCCGGCATGTTCTTCGAACTATCTGAGGACGATGCCAGCCTTATGACAAGGAGCATTGTCCTGCTGGAAGTATCCATCCCCGTCAGAGTACACCATTAACATAACGGGATGTACTTGATCTGCGACAATACTTAAATAATCTTGGGCACGCACATGTCCGTGCAGAGGAATCAAAGGAATCAGAGGAATCAATGCCAAGAAAACATCCCCCAAACCATAATACTGTCGCCACCAGCTTGAAGTGTTGTAGCGATGCAGGTGGGGTCCATGCTTTCGTGTTGTTTTCTCCATATTCTAACCCTGCCATCTGCATGATGCATTTGAAATTGTGACTCATCGGACCACATGACCCTTTTACGGTCATCTACTGTCCAATCCTTGTGCTCCTTGGCGAACTGGAGACGTCTGCTCTTGTTCAAGGCTTTCGAACTGGTCGTCGGCTTCCATAGCCTAATCTGTGTAATGAGCGGCGGTCACAGTTTGCCCTTGATTAAGATTTGCCGCTATTTGACGCACTGTTGCTCTTCTGTCGCCCTGGACAACTCTGCCCAATCTCCTTTCACCTCGAGCATCGAGGAGCCTGTGACGACCACACGCTTGACGTTGAGAGCCGGTTTTTTGCTTGGTAGTTCACTCTCTGTAAACATTAATAACTGCTGCTCTTGAACACTTCATAAGTTCAGCTGTTTTGCTGATACTGGTTCCGACACTGCGCGCACCGAGGATCATCCTGCGTTCAAACTCAGTTAAATCACGTTTTTTGCCCATATCGTTGCAAAAAACACAGTGCAACTGATGGTTCACCTCACCTGCATTCCCTTTTTATAGCTATCTAGCCCTCTAGCGGCAGCGCTGTGACGCAATAGCTCATTTGCCTAAAACTGTCAGGTGGTCGTAATAATTTGGCTACTCAGTGTATATACAGGGTGTAAATTATCTCCTTCAAAAAACTACACTACGATGTAGACGAAATTCAGGCGATTAAAGTGATATAAAACACTTGGGGTCGCAAATCGCAAGCAACGCCGTAAATGAACCTCAAACTAGGCTGAATGGCGTGGCGCTGCGTAGCACGAGCCAAATTTGGGCGACTGTGTTCGCGCGGCATGACCAGGCGCGGCCTGGCTGGTTCCCCCGCTCCCCATACCTCATTCCGAAGAGGTCCGCCTTCCACTCCAACGTGCCGGAGTCAGTAGCACGAGCAGTACCAACCTTGTTTAATACCGATAGCATTTATCATGTTTTTCATCAAAAACTATGGAGGAAATGAACAAATACTGGTAGTACAATTAGCTTTTGGCGGGCCGCGCCGCGCTAACACAGTCGCCCAAATTTGGCTCGTGCTACGCAGCGCCACGCCATTCAGCTTAGGTTCAATTTACGGCGTTGCTTGCGATTTGCGACCCCAAGTGTTTTATATAATTTTAATCGCCTGAATTTCCTCTACATCGTAGTGTAGTTTTTTTGAAGGAGATAATTTACATCCTGTATACGAGGGTAGCCCAGAAAGTAATGCACCACAATTTTTTTCTCCGTCCCCAACAATGGTATGAATGCGAAACTTGAGATATGCGTTCTTTGAAGTTTTCGGAGAGCGGGCACCAAGTTTCCGTTTATTCCGATAGATAGCGTACGTGCAGCAATGGAACAACATGGCGTCTGTAAGTGTTGTACGTTACAAGCAGCATGTCTTCATTGAATTTCAAGAAACTGTTGGAAACATTCACAAACGTTTATGTGCTGTTTATGGAGCATCAGCAGTCTACAGGAGTACGGTTTGTCGCTAGGCACAGTGGGTGAGGTCATCAGAAAGCGGTTCGGCGGAGCTCCAAGATTTGCCGCGGTCGGGGTTGGATAGTGTTACCCCACGCACCCTACAGCCCTGATCTAGCGCCCTCTGACTCATTTTTTTGGGCCATTGAAGAATGCCATTCGTGGAAGACATTTTGAGGATGACGAAGAGGTGGTTCGCACTGTGAACGACATGGCTGCGTGAACAGAACAAGGACTGGTACCGACAGGGCATACGTGCCCTTGTGTCTCGCTGGAGGAAGATAAGACACCCTGGCGGTAAGGACATGACTGGCGACTGTTTCTGTGGTGATTATAGGCGTCGTCTGTCACCTTTCCACTCAGTAGTCTGCTAACTCTCCATTATCTCTAGGTACTGCTCATTTTTAAAGATTTTCAAAAAAAAATGTTATCTTCTAACGGTGAAAACACACTTTTTGCTAATTCATTTTCCAGGAGTGTATATAGCGGTCTTGTTAGTTGGCGTATCTCACTGATGAAGGAGACAGAGAGCTCCGAAATGTACATAAGAATCTATCTTATTCGCCATTGTCTCTGTCCTCCATCCTCCTCTTCTTTTTCGAAAATTTTCTTTTGTTTTTGGTGCAGGACGACAACTTCCGGTCGATCTCTTTTCGTTTTGTTTTTTCTTTTTTTTTTTTTTTTTTTTTTTTTTGTTTTGTATGGAAAAAAGCGTTTAAGGAGAAGTGGCTTCCTGGAATGCCCTGGAACGTTCCCGTCGTGCAAAGCGGTTGCCCCGGCAACGCATAACACAACGGCGGCCCAGGTGAGGTGAATGGCAGAGGCGGGGGAAGGAGAAAACTCCGTCGCAGGAAATCCTGAACATGGCTCTGAGGAGGAGGAGACACTTCCGCTTTTTTTCCTAACCCCCCCCCCCCCTCCCTTACCCCCACCTCACCTCAATCTGTAGCTTTCGCTTGCACATATATACGCTCTCTTATCGATTTCTCTTCGGACTCCATTGCCTCTCTTTCCCTTTCATATAAAAGCTCCATAATTGGTGAGGAGCGGACGGCAGCAACAACAACAATCTCCTCCTCCTCTTTCTCATGATGACAATGTCCTTTTGACGTCACGTGTGCTGAAGGGACGACTTTTCTGTATATTTAGAGAGGCCGTTGTTTTGTGTTCTTTTTATGGCCGCCTTCTAATGGAGGGGATAGGACGTGGGGGCTTATTTAATTTCATTGCCACGTTTTTATGGCGGTTCCGTTTAGGAGTGACGATTTAGTTGCGGGGGTAGACGACGAAGCTTTCTGTTTTGTCGCGAGTGGATGAGTCGTATACGTTCGGTTTGTTTGGTTTTTCCTTCTTTCGTCATAAGGCCGCGTTTGATTTATCGGCCCTTTGACGAAAGAAGGAAGAGAGAGTGGTGACACTTGGAACCACTTCTGCAAACAAGCGTAATGAGAAGTTGCTCGCGGAGCGTATGAAAGTGTAGGGCTTCCTATTGCCAGGAGGGGGCGTTAACATCGCAGAAGCTCCCGGGATTGTAGGGTTGGATAAAAAGTAACGCCGAAAGCTGTTGGCGGACTTAATAGATCCTGTGAATTTGAATGCACTGCTTGTGAAATCAGCGAGAAGGCAGGATTCCCGGATTAGAGAGTACACCGGTTTTCAGAATTTACAGGAATGTATGACCTCATAGACTTTGAAAGGGACCAGATCGTTAATGCCCGTTTAGCACGTGCTTTCGTGTCCCGAAAAGCTCATTGTTGAACGTTTCAAGAGCAAAAACTATTGCAGAACTTAAAAAAAGTTCGCAGGGAGCTTCACAAATGCGATATTCTTGGTAGAGCTGCAAATGAAAAGCCTTTCATCACAGAGACCCATGCTAAAGCCCGTTTCAGGTGGTGTAAAGAACATAAAACCTGGAAAAGAGTTATATGGTCGGGGCGAATTTAGTTTGGAGAAGCCCCAAAGAAGCCTACCGTCCAGACTGTCTCATTCCTAGAGTAAAATACGGTGGCGGATCTGTAATGGTTGGAGGGGGGGGGGGGCATTTCTTAAGTAAATAACCAGAAAAGTACTTTATTTAGCACAAAATGGCGGCCCACTTACAGGCGTGCTCCGAGTATCGCAGATGTTTGTTGAGTGAAGCCGTGCTGTTGCTCCATGACAATGCGAGACCACAAATTGTCTATCATCGAGAACCTACTGTTTGAGTGCTTAAACAACCCTCCATATTCACCCGATCTCACACCTTCAGATTTCCACACATTTGGCCGTGAATATGGTGGGTGGTTTAAGCACTCAAACAGTAGGTTCTCGAGGATAGACATTCTGACATTAGCAATATGTGGTCTCGCATTGTCATGGAGCAAAAGCACGGCTTCGCTCAAACATATGCGACACTTTGCTGCTACAGCTTGGAGGACTCCTGTAAGGATGCCTCCATCTTAAGGTACTATTTCCCAGCTATGAATAGCTTAAGCATGTCTTCACATATCACGGTCGTATTTTAGTTTTGTTATAGTTCTTTTCCGGTTATTTTTTGAATAAGCCTTGTATTATTCAGTTGGTGCAATGACTACCCTCAGTGGCCGAATGACTGTGACATCTTTTGCGATCAGATCCATCTCATGGTCCAGATTTTATTCCCTGACAACAACGCCACTTTTCAAGATCATAATGCACCTATAACACCTCCAGAACTGTGAAATGTTGGTTTGAAGAACACGATGCCGAAGTGCAGCATCTCCCGGATTTTAATATAATGGAACCAGTATTGTGAGTTTTGGAGAGGCAACTCGGAAGCAGATTTCCTTCCCCGTCATCTCTTGAGTAATCGGCAAGTTGTTTGGTTGAAGAGTGGTGCTGGTTCAATACGAGAGTCTCCAAGGATTGTATGAAGCAATTCCAACAAGGTTAGAAGCTGTACTCAAGGGAAAAAGAGGCCCCAACACCTTGTTTATAACTTTATAACACCATCTCTGATTCGGATCTGATAATATCCGGATTCGGATCTAGAAATATCCGGATTTCGGATCTCTGATATCGAATCCAGATATCGGATATCAGATCCGGATTTTGGATCTCGGATATCGGATCCGGATTTCGGATCCTTTCGCTGGATGCGTATTAAGACTAATTAGGACTTAAAAGGACTAGGCTATCACTTAATAAAAGCTTTTATAAACTGCTTTCAGAAAAAGTTTGCATATACACAATTTCCTGTCTAGGATCCGATTTTCGGATCTCGGTTCCAAGATCCGGATCTCAGATCTCGCATCCAAGATCCGGATCAGAGATCTCGGATTTCTGACCAACATCCGGTTCTCGGATCTCGGACCTAGGTCCGAAAAAAAATCCGGATATCCGGATCTTGACATCACTAGTAAAGATACGGAAAAGGTAACGACACTATTGTTTTTGTCCGGAAATTCCACGTGAATCCCTTACCATTTGAAAATTTGGAGGGTGCCATCTTGGTCACATGTCCAAAAGTTTCCCATCCCTTATTGTATCCCCAATCGAAGTTACAAAGCTTCAGACTTTTGGCCCACCCCGAATTTCCGTTTCCGAAACGGGTGAGTTGGTGGTCCATGAGGCGATGTACAGCACAGTGATCGTGACCTAACCTAACCTTAATATCACAGCAAAGCTCCCAGCATTTGAAACTACACCAAAACGCGACATTTCCATGTCCTCTCTGCACTTCTCTTTGGACACTTCCATCTCCTTTCTGGACTGCTCTTTGGAGGCGTTTTCGCATAATGAGCTAACATGCACTTTGATTGTGTTTAGAACAGACATAGGATAACTTCGAAGAACCCCCCCCCCCAGCCAAAAGTGGGTAGTTCTTCGTCTTTAGCTAGTACCACGAGTATGGATGGAGGAGGAAGCGCACAGTTTTCTATTTTCCTTTTCTTCCAGAAATTTGTCTTTTGTGTGGCGATGGATGGCGGAGGGAAAAGCGTTTAATTCTGGAAGAGGAATTTGAGAAAAGAGAAACAGTGGGCGTCCGATTTACGATCCTCTTTTGGAATGGAGAAGCGAGCGGGTCACGTGGGGGTGCACGGGAGAATGAAATCTTAAATGCCGCGTGGCAGATTGCCACTAGAGATTCCCGCGCTCAAACGATTCTCTCTTCTCTCTTCGAGCTTTTAATAAGCGGCCCAAAGTGTTTTTGGGAGATTTTTTTTTCTTTTTTCTTTTACAGGAAGTAAAACGCTTGCGCATGCGCTCAGGAATGAAAGACCGTTGACGCAAGAGTTTTTCATTGTGAGCCTAGGAATCGCTCTGGGGCAGTGAGACACTATGCCGATTGGCTCTCTGGGCATTTGGATTGGAACGCGCTCCTCAGTTGAACTTCCTCTTTGTCCTCAACCCACCCCGTTATCTCGCTCTGAGGAATAATGGCGCAAATGAAATGATAAAAGGTCCTCTTTCGGCTGCTTCTCCATCTTGCGTTTGTGAATGGAGACGACGCAGCATCCGAGATGGCGGTGGGATATCTTTGTCGGGGCCTTTCCAGGGTCGTTTTGGTTTTGCCGGCGGTCGTTTTATAGCGCACGTTGTGCCACGAGACGTTGAGGTTGGGCAGGAATTTTTTGACAGGAATGCGCGATCTGGTGATGTAAGAGAAAAGACCGCGGTTGCGATGCTGTGTTGAGATAGTGGGCGCCGTTAAAAAGGGACCGCAAGGGTCTGCCAAGGAAGGCTCTTCTGTCGTAGCCGGTCGCAGGTACAAATTGGGCCTCGTCCGGGGAATGACCTGAATGGTTGTTTAGGGAAGCGAGCCCTGTTTAGCTTTGTCTTATTTGTATATAGGATGGGTACAACACGCGGATCGATAAGTTGTATATATCGATTAACGAGTCGGCAGACCACCTGCTAGTTTTCGGAATATCCACCTTTGGCGGCAAGCACAGCAGCTAATCGACGTGGAAGGTGGTTGCAGGTATCTGGGACCATTCGGCGATCAGTGCATCCCGTAATTCCAGCTTGCGGACATGGCGATCGAGATGGTCCCACGAATGTTCAATGGAGTTGAGGTCCGGGGAGTTTGGTGGCCATGGGAGTAGCTTGAATTCATCCTCATGCTCCTCGAACCAGTCGTGGACAATTTTGGCAGTATGGCAGGGAGCATTGCCCTGTTGAAAGGTGCCATTGTAACGGGCGAAAGTGCATTAGGTTGTCTTTCTTGGTCGACGCAACGTTCCCCGTTCAACACTCTTCCTAAACCGGAAAATAAAAAAACAACAAAGCATTAACAAAGAGGTTTCTGGTTTTCAGTTAGCAATCCAAATGTTATTCGAGTATTAATGAACTCTGACACTCATCTTCTCTTTAATCTTTCCGAGGATAAAAGAAAGAAAAAGGTTCCATGTGTTTGGTTATAAAACAAGATTATCGCAGAAACAACTATGTCTGACAAAAAATAACCGGGGCTTTATTGTACAATTTCGTTTGCTATCGAAATTTACAACAAATGAAGAAATTTTTCTTCAAGGTAAGACATACTATCAAGTGTCTCCACAGCTGAGTCATTATTTTTTCGCCGCCGGGCGTTCAGAAAGAAAAATAAAAAAAAAGGGTATTTGTATTAAACAGATTTAAATGATATACTCAGTTGAAAATTCTAGAAATGGTCTAGAGTTCAGAAGTCCATATTAATCCATACAAACAAGTATCTTCGGGATCGTCGAGATTAGTTCTTTTAACTATTAGAAGTCTTCAAAGTCATTCATCATGACTTAAAACCTTTTCTTTTACCTTAGGTCTCTTCGCTAACGTCTCTTACAATCTCCAGGTAAGTATTCTATATCTATTGATTTTTAAATTATCTCTTTTAAACATAGTCGGGAGTATATATCTTTTTTTTTTCTTTTTTTGTTTATCTCAACGTTCATTACGTCGATCTCTTCCGTATTTCGCAACTATTAAGAATCACTAATGTATCTCAGGAAAGCCGGAACTGTGGTCGCAAATCTTGGTTATGGCGGTCGCTCTTTCAGAAACTAGGAGGTATGAGTTTAGGTAACAGCAAGAGGGGAGGGAAAATTAACTTCTATACTAACAATAACGGAGGAGAGGGTGGGAGACTCAAAGCCGCAAAACACACGACTTTGAGGGTATTAGTAGGGATCTTACTGCGCTAAACTTAAAATCAACGCTTACGACACCAATTGCGATTCCATGCTCTGTAACACTGGTTTCATCGCCGTGAATCACTTCGTCGAAGAGAACCCGTGAAGTACCTCGTCGGGGATCCGCTTCTTCTCAGAGGGAAATCGAATAACCTGGGAATGGAAATACGCAAAACAACATAATCGATAAAAGCTATCTGACGATAACATGGCCCAATACTATGTTCAATACCGAAACGTTTCTTGTCTCAGTCTCCTTTTTTCGTGTATCCGATGTTTGATCAGCCATTTGTCTCATTTATAGGAACTTCAATTATTGATCATCGTCTATAACGACGCCAAATTCTGACCGGGTTCGTTCATCTTTGCTTTCTATCCGGGGTATCTTTCGTCTCATCGGTAGAAAGCCGAGTAACTTGTCATGTCGAATCATCATCTGGGAAAGAATTTTTTTTCAACCAAGTCTCTCCTCATCATCATGCTTCTGCGATGGCTGCCGTCGTTCTACTGCTATTTTCTTATAGAAATTCAATTCCTTTCTTTAACGACTGGTAGCTCGTACCAAAAATATTCATTGTTGGCGTAACATCGTTGACTTCAACCATTGTTTGTCTCGACTCATCATAAAGACCATCCACAATCCACGTCAACAATCAATTTATAACAAACAATTTCGCAATGACTCAATCGGGATCTTCTTTCAGGAAACTGTTGCGAGACAAAAGAGAGAGGGGGGAGAGGAAGAAAGAGCGAGGAGAAAGACAAAATTTGTAACGTCAAAACTGACCGTTACACCATCACCCTGAGGACACGAAGGGGTGTACCTGGTCTGCGACGATTGTCAGGTAACGAACAGCATTCAGTGTACCCTCCAGCGGTATCAGTGGAGTCAGACCATACTACGAAAACATCCCCCAAACAGTCACATCTCCCCCACCAGCCTGTCGTCTGCCAACGATGGTGTCGGTATGCCTGTTCTCAGATGCTTCCCGGCGAATTCTCCATCGTCCGTGCACTCTGTTCACCAGAAACCGCGACTCGTCAGATAAAGCAACCCTTTGCCACTCGGCCGAGGTCCAATGGCGATAGTCCATTGCGAATTGGAGGCGTTTTTGGCGATGTTTTGCTAGGTGATTAGGTATTCCATGAGTTCATAATAAGCTGTTGTAGTGTTACGTTTGGGGGTAAAGCCGTGTTGCGACGAGGAGAGCAGTTATTAGTCATGTGCGTAAAAGGATAATCGGGAGTTGAAGAGTGTGTCAAAAGTTTTGGCATACCAGGGCAAAATGGAAATTGGTCCATCCAACTAATCAATTATATCAACTAATCGTTCTTCATAAACTTACTGTCAACTCATCACCGCCTACATTCAAACGTCATACAGTGCAGACCCGCTAATCCGAACTAATTCAGACAAGGGGTTTTCCGGATTAGCGAGTAGGCATATCTCAAACCTACGTAGTGAATTGACAATTTAAACTTTGAATAAAAAAAGTTTCTAAAGCTTACCAAAACGTGTTTACTGAAACAAAAGGACGTTCGCGAGGCGAGTTCATTAGAAAAGTCTAGGGAATACGCAGTAAATCGACTTTTACATATTGCCAAAGGCCTGTTCGGATTACAAGGGGTTCGGATTAGCGGGTCTGCACTGTATTTAATATCATCCTCAACATCCCCAAATTCAAAACTTCAAGATCGGACAACTCCATATCATCGGTAAATATTGATTTTTTTTTAAAAATTAGTATTCTTTTATCCATTTTAGTATATTTAAGTAATGAGATTAAAATCCTAAACAACCATATTACCTCAATAAACCGAAAACCTCGCTAAACCGAAGCATTTTAGTCTTTCCTTGAGATTTGATTTATTGTGGTTCTAAAGTCTGTCTCAAAAGTATAGAGACTTTGCAAAAACTGTCACATTAGCAAATCAGTAAATTTTTTGACCATACCAAATAAAACACTATTTATTCACACTGTGAACATGATTATTACATATTTTCAAAAATAAATAGCTTTTCGTTTTTTTTTACAAAAAAATATTTTGGAATAATCAGTACAAAAAAGTGTCTCAAAAGTATAGAGACTCACTTAAATAAACAACAATGTTCAAGCCATGTTCAAATAAAGTTACCATTGGATTTAATTACTTGAAACACTCTTTCATTGATGAGATCAAGTTTTGAAGAAGACTAGGATCCAAATTAAACCAAACCATTTCGATTTCACTTTTCAATTCTGCAATGGAAGAGTACTGTCTACTATTTGCATAAATTTTGTGTGTCATCACTGCCCAAAGGTTCTCAATAGGATTCAAATCCGGACTTTTGGCTGGCCACTTCATCACATTGATACCCTGTGCTTCAAACCACTGGTTCGTTGACCGCGATATGTGTATAATAGCGTTGTCCTGCTGAAAAATGCCATTGTTCCCAACCAAAAAAAGACATGAAAGGTACCAAGTGGTTTTCCAGTGTTTCTTGGTACTTTAAGGAGTTTTGTCTCCCAGTCAAAAATGCCAAACTGGTAGTCCCATTGAAGGAGAATCCACCCCACACCATCACACTTCCACCGCCTTGCTGGTTGCTGCTATAAAAGGATTCTGGTTCCTTCCTCAAATCATGTCAGTAAAATGCATTTCCATCGGGACCATCCAGGTTCCACTTCTTTTCATCAGAAAAAATTACAGAAAGCCACTCATCTATCCACGACATACGCTCCCGAGCCCATTCCAATCGAACTCTCTTGTGCTCCTTGGTTAGTCGTGGTTTTGTCTTCTTCCTGGTGTAAGCAAGTACAGGATTTGCCTTAATTCTTCTGTGTACAGTATCTTTAGATATTTGTCCACCCAATTCACGTGATATTTTCCGTAAGGAATTTGTACCAGTAGCAGCAAGCCGAAAAATCTGGCGCACATCTCGTTCAGTAGTGCTTGTTGGCCGTCCTGTTCTCTTCTTAATTGCTTCACATATCCGTTGCTCTGCAATGATTTTGTGTACAACCGACTTGGATCTTCCAATTTCAGCAGAAACTTCTCTAACTGTCTTGCCATTTGCTGTCAACCTCCAGATTTCACTTATTTCATCTTTAGAAATGTCTTTTCCACCATTGTCACTCTTTATTGTGCAGAATTTAAATACAAATTATAATTTGGACTATTCCAAAGGGTCAATTTTATTTAAAACAGGTTATGACCATTCAGTTTGGAGGTGAGTCTCTATACTTTTGAGACACTTTTTTTATATTGATTATTTCAAAATATTTTTTGTAAAAAAACGAAAAGCCATTTATTTTTGAAAATATGTAATAATCATGTTGACAGTGTGAAGAAATAGTGTTTTATTTGATATGGTCAAAAAATTTACTGATGTGCTCATGTGACAGTTTTTGCAAAGTCTCTATACTTTTGAGACAGACTTTATTATATATTTTTTTATTTAGGGCGGGGTACTATGAACTAAAAATTCTGGTCACATTAGTCCAGACAACTTGTAAGCATTTTTGAGGGGGGGGGGTACTTTGTAGCCTTGGCTCTTTTTGTTATCATAGCCCCTTAATCATTATAGGCTGTGTTACTACTTTGTAGGTTATTCCCGCAGTTGGTCTTCTTCCGTTTGATTATGCTGCGTGCGGCTTGCCTGGCGATGACGTCATCGACGAACAGGATCCCGTGTTGGCGGGGGCGGAGGAAAAAGGAAGCGCGGGAGGCCGCCATCTTTGATGATGGAAATCTACTTTGGCGGCGGAGGTTGTGGAGGAGGTAGTGAGTGAGTGAGTGAGTGAGTGGAGAGCGGGCTGGCTGCGTTTGTCGACGCTCGAGCCTCTCAACAAGGCGCGTGATTTAAAGTTACATCTTGATACAAGATTTCGAGCGATTTATTGTTGGCTGTGGCTTTTATGAGCCGCGCAGTGAAAATTTTCTCCGAGTGGCGCCGCTGCGCGTCATAAATTGCAAGTGGCACAAAGCGCCGTCGACGCCCTTCTTGTTTGTCTCTTAATAATATTTTTGAAGGCGCCTCTTGTTTCATTACCTTTCTCTTCATCCTCCTCCTCCTCTTCCTTCGTTTTTTATTCGAGTTAATTATGTTGGAATAAAGTTTAACTTTATTATCGCCGTTATTTTGTTTGAAGACGCTCGGCGTTTGTAATTTAATGCGCGCCACTCAAGACGCCCATGTTTCGCAACTTTAGATGAAGGAGTCTTTATTATCTATCCCCCCCCCCCCCCACGCGTTTCTATAAAACCCACTCACTCACTCTATCTATCTAATCTATCTATCTATCCTTTCCTTGGCTTGTCTTCCCTTTCACGTGTCTCGAGTGGGGCTTCTAATTGGCGTCGTCAGTTTCATCCCCCGTGGAGTTGTCAAGCTGAAACGGACACCGCCGCGCAAATGTTGTCGTACAAGTTGCCAGAAAGAAAACTTTCTCGGAGAAGGATAAAAAAAAAAGTTCCTTATTCTAAACTTCCTTACCCGCACCCCTTAAAGTTTTATGCATGACTTGGATTTCCTCTTGTCGTCGTTTTATGTCTTTGCATGGATTGGTGTTTGTTTTTGCAGAGCGCAACTGGGAGATGGTCCCGAAGAAGGGAACCGGGTGTAAAGATAAGGAAACTGTCCCCCGAAGTGTGTTTCTGTTGGGTCGTCCTCCAAGAAGGATTGAAGCACGTGACGAGTGCCTTTTACTACGCAAATCACGTCGAACACGTTTGCGTGGTGGTTGTTGTTTTTTTTTTTTCTTTTTCTGGTGGTGGAAAAGCGGTTTACCCGATAGAAGAAGCCCACCCCTCTTTCTCTGTTGGATGACTCGAACGAAATATTATAATAACTCGACAACATGACCTGATCAAAATACAGTGTTTTTTGAATTGAGTACAGATTTTTGGGAGATGATAGAAGAGGTCCTTAGAAGTATTTTTTGTCATATGAACATGGGGTCCCCGCAGCTCCGTTTACTTCCAATACTGCATTGAGCAATCAAATGACACCGGGACGCAGTGTGCGTTGATAGGCCTAGATTATTTTATTTTTAACAATTAACACAAGCAATCTAGTGTATGGCTTTTACAGTAATTGTTCGAAATGACCGCCATTTGCTTCATAGCACAATTCGCAACGCCTTATGATGGATTGATGTACGCGTGGAAACTAGTGATGTCCGTCGGATCCGGATCTCTGATTCGGATCTAGAAATATCCGGGTCCGTATCCGGATCTCGGATATTGGATCCGGATTTCGGATCTCTGATATCAGATCCGGATTTCGGATCCTTTCGCTGGTTGCGTATTAAGACTAATTAGGACTTAAGAGGACTAGGCTATCACTTAATAAAAGCTTTTATAAACTGCTTTCAGAAAAAGTTTGCATATACACAATTTCCTGTCTAGGATCCGATTTTCGGATCTCGGATCTAAGATCCGGATCAGAGATCTCGGATCCAAGTTCCGGATCTCGGATTTCTGAACAACATCCGGTTCTCGGATCTCGGACCTAGGTCCGAAAAAAAGATCCGGATATCCGGATCTTGACATCACTAGTGGAAACAGTTGATTTGCACGGTCGCTGAGGTCACCTGCTGCCGCGACAACGAGCCGCCAATTCTTCTTCGGTATCTACGGGTTCGGAGTACACCATTGATTTTATGCTACCCCATAAAAAAAAAAAAAAATCCGTCGGTGTGAGATCTGGCGATCTTGGTGGCCAAGAAACTGGTCCGCCACGACCAATCCACCGACCAGGATATGTCTCATTTAGGTAATCTCTAACTGCTCTTGTATAATGCGAAGGTGCGCCGTCCTGTTGAAACCCCATCAAATGTCTGGTCATTAGTGGAACATCTTCGAGAAGACCAAGGAATCGCCTTGACGAAGTTTGTCCTAAGACTTTTCAACAAACAAGCACGTGACCTTGAAATTACTTTAAAAGTTATTACAGTAGATTGCTTGTGTTAATTGTTAAAATAAAATAATGTAGGCCTACCAACGCACACTGCGTCCCGGTGTCATTTGATTGTTCAATGCAGTATTGGAAGTAAACGGAGCTGCGGGGACCCCATGTTCATATGACAAAAAATACTTCTAACGACCTCTTCTATCATCTCCCAAAAAAACTGTACTCAATTCAAAAACACCCTGTATAATAAATTACAAGTCGGGCAACCGAAATGTCCTGGACCGATGGGGTTTTAAGGCATTCGAGGATAAAAAGGGAAGCATTTGTTTTCTAAAGAAGCCTTTTTTTTTGTTTGCGTTAGATGAGGTTGCTAAGGAAGCTTCTGATTGCTAAGACAAGTGTACTTCTAATGGAAATGAATAAAAGTACCTGAAAAGTAGTAATTCTCTATAGATTCGAACATATAAGAAAGAGTCCTTTAATTTGTAAGCATTCTTATTTAATGAAATGAACGCCAAGCGTACTGTGTGACAGTCGATTATTTCTTCGTAATCTATTGCATGTACTGTTGAAGCGAGCGATTAGCTACTAGTTATTAATAACAATTTGCCTAACAGAAATAAACTACTGATAATATAAGGCGTAAGTAATTCCCACTTCAAACAATTTTAAGAAAACATTAATTTCTCCCGTACCAACTATTTGTGCATTATCCGCTCTCTCTAAGATCATTGGAAAATTGATGTTTACTTGGTTAACTAGATTTCTCTAGTCCGTTATTCCAAGAAATCAATTAGGAGGCAGACCCAAAAGTGCAATAGAATACAGAGCACTTTATCTGAATTCAGATAATGTACGTAATACCCAAAGGTACAAAATTATAACTATAATTGGGATATCCAAGTTTCCCATATAACACCATTGCTCATTGGAATGCCTTGTCCTTTGACATGAAGAATCGGATTATCATTTGTACCTTAAAGCTCTGTCCAAATCACAAACAATATCTTGATACAAGTTAGTAATTGCTAATCTGTTTTCTTGCTCCTACTCAACCACATATTCTCTTTTGGGATGCAAATATTATAAATAAATAAAATAGTTATAGAAACGATAACAGTTATGTGGATAATAGATATGTGAACCTTAAGACTAAAAAACTCTTTCACCACAACAAAAAACAAATTGAAATAATACAACCTGATAATCCTGTAAACGCATTCATCATTCAGCAGTCTAAGTCGGACTCGAATAAGCCTAAGGCGAACTCGAGGAGGTCTGAAAAGAACTGACTTAGAGAGATCGAATCCGGTAATATATCACACAGGGAAGCCAATCAAAAAATAAAGCAAGACAGTACTTGTCAATGACTGGGTAACTTAGAAGCCCATTCGATCAATGATGATTCAGCAATGGGACCCAAGTCCCAGTTTAATAATAATTTTCTGTCTGTGCTGTGAATGGCTAAGCATTCAAAAGTGTCTAAGAGGTGTTTTTTTATTTATCGATTTTATTAATTTTACATTTTCTATGGAAAAATCATGGCCGGTTTCTAATGAATGTTTTCGCTATTGAAGATTGACTGCTCCTTCCGTATTTTCTATGACTTAAATGTTCAGTTGAACCGGGTCTCTAAACTGCGGATCGTCTGCCCTTTGCACACCTTAGAGCAGTTGGAACAAGATGCTTAGGTTAGAGACATCTCCGCCTCTTGCTTTATTTTTGATTGGCTTCCCTGTGTGATATATATCCGGATTCGATCTCTCTAAGTCAGTTCTTTTCAGACCTCTTCGAGTTCGCCTTAGGCTTATTCGAGTCCGCCTTAGACTGCTGAATGATGAATGCAAAAGCGTTTACAGGATTATCAGTTTGTTTTTTGTTGTGGTGAAAGAGTTTTTTAGTCTTAAGGTTCACAAATAAAATAGTATTCTTTAATGTCATCTGGTTTCGATGTGCGTGACTTTTGGATCACTCTGTACTTGGTTTTCTAACCAAACTGTTTGAGACTGAAATTTAGAATGAGATTTAACAATTATTTACTAAAATTAACCTTAAAACCTGACATGGCTCCTGGATAAACGAATCGACTGTCCCTAATTTACAAGTAAGGTAAGGCTTGATTTAGATGACTCGGACATGGATATTTTGGATGCACGGGTTTGGTCGTTTTAATTGATTTTTGGCTCGGACTTGGGCTGCGCATTAGCTAAACTGCCACTCTTCATTACAATTCATCCGACATTAGTGACTCGCTCGAACGTTTTCTCCATATGGACCTCGTTGGGAGGTTTCTATCAGATTCTATTTGGGTTTTTTTTTTTTTTAATACTCCCCCCCCCCCCTTTTTTCTTCTATTTTTTGTTTGTTGTTTGTTGTCGTTGCCAAGTTGAAAACATCTGTTGCATCGAGAAGGGTCAAGGGTCAAGTGCGTTATTCCATAGGAACAGCGAGATTTCTCTTTTTCGTTCCGAATGTGCAGTAAACTGAGAAGGCCACTGGAAGATTGTTGCTATCTTCTCAAAGGTTTCTATGCAGAACAAGCTAGGAAAGCGGCGACAATGAACGTTTTGTTTTCTTTAACTTCTTGTTTGTGTGTTTGTGCGCAAATTTTTGTAATCAATATTTTGCCCACTTCCTGACTACCTACGGCGTCTTATTGATGACAATGCATGTTTCAATCGTTACTTTTACTCGTAAGTAATTTAATATGTATACAGTGCAATCATGACGTAACGACTACCTGTATTGTTGTTTATTAGGAGCTTTAGCATAAAATCTACTTCTAAGAATGCGCCCTTGGTCTGTACGTTTATCCGTCCGTCCGTCGTTTGCACGATAACTTGAAAACGTATTAACTTTTTTAAATTCTGTTTTCAGAAATATGACCGTCAAAGTCTTAGCTCGGCCCTATCAACTTTTCAGAATTTTCCGTGCACCCCTTCGAGTGTAAAAAATTCAAAAAGGTCATCTCCAACCTCTTCAATGACGGATTCAGCTGGCCACCGACCAGTCCTGACCTTAACCCCTGTGACTTCTTTCTGTGGGGATTCCTTAAGGAGAAGGTGTTGAGCACACGCCTTCGCGCCATGGAAGAGGTTCGTTGGGCAATCACCGAATCTTGTGCACTGGTTGAGAATGAGATGCGAGGCACAGTGCTGCAAAACCTCACCCTCAGGCTTCGTCGTGTTGCGCAGATGAATGGAGCATACATCGAGCATGTTGTTCATGAGGTGTGAAATTCCAATGTGTAATGCGTGTTGTAAGCTCTATAGGACATTCCTATGTTTAATAGTTCCTGAGTAATAAACCATTAGAGTCGTACATAATTGACTGAATCATCCTGTAATAACCACATTAGATTGTAAGGCAACATGAAAATAGAGATGGAAGGAAACAGGGGTTCTCTCCTTCATCTCTATACGAGTATCCACAGAAGTATTAGGTCAGTCTTTTATATTTTAAGTTTATTATACAGGGTGTAGATTACCTCCTTCAAAAAGACTACACTACGATGTAGATGAAATTCAGTTGATTAAAGTGATATAAGACACATGGGGTCGCAAATCGCAAGCAACGCCGTAAATTGAACCTCAAACTAAGCTGAATGACGTGGCGCTGCCTAGCACGAGCCAAATTTGGTCGACTGTGTTCACAAAATGACGGTACGCCAAAAGCTAATTGAACTACCAGTATTTGTTCATTTCCTCGATATACACTGAGTTAGCAAAACTCATGGGATAGCAAGCACATTGATTGATGGGCATGGCTCACGAATTCACAGGGGTAACGCATTCTGGGAATGGACCATTAGACGTTGTGGGAAGAGCTTGGATAAGTGATTAATCAGAAATGGCACGTCTTTTGAACGGGGTATGATAGTAGGTGCCCGACGCATGGGATGTTCCATTTCGGCAGTGGTGCAGGAATTTGGCTTTCCCCGCTCAACTGTCTCCAGGGTGTATGAAGGCATCACAGTCTACAACAGGCACCATACCGGGCGTCCAGATGCCCTGAATGATCGTGACCGGCGACACCTGGGACGAATGATTCAGAGAGACAGGAGCGCTACAGTGCAGCAAATCACAGACCAGTTCAATACTGGCTGCACTAGAAACGTCTCTCGGTGGACAATCCGTCGGAATCTGCATGCCCTCGGGTTTGGCAGCCGTCTCCCTACACGGGTGCCAATGCTTACCCAGCGTCATCGGACACTCCGGCATTCATTTGCCACCAACCATCTTGGCTGGACTCTGCAACAGTGGCGTAACGTCATATGGTCAGATGAGTCACGATATCAACTGTACCACGCTGATGGGAGGCACCGTGTGTGGAGCAGACCTCACGAAACGATGGATCCCGCATGCCAACAGGTGGTGGTGCAGGGTGGTGGGGCGTCAGTGATAGTCTGGGGTGCATTTTCCTGGTTTGGAATGGGCCCTCTGGTTATCCTGGACCACACGTTGAATGGTCCACGGTATCGTGAACTCATCGGAGACCATCTGCACCCGTTTTTGACATTTCAACACCCTGAAGACGTAGCAGTCTTTCAAGATGACAATGCTCCACCACATCGCTCCAATGTCGTCCGCGAATGGTTCGAGGAGCATGCAGGAGTGGTCCAACGACTGAGCTGGCCAGCCCGGAGCCCTGACATGAATCCCATCGATCATATCTGGGATGCTGTTGAAGTCAGGCTCCGGGCACTGGATCATCTGCCCACGAACGGGCAGCAACTGTCTTCGGCTCTGCAGACTATCTGGTGTCAACTGCCTCCAGAAGTGTACCAGGGACTTGCAGACTCACTACCACGCCGTATTGCTGCACTCCACAGAGCCAGAGGTGGCCCGACCAGATATTTAGTAACTATCCCATGAGTTTTGCTAACTCAGTGTACTTTTTGATGAAAAACATGATAAATGCTATCGGTATTAAACAAGGTTGGTACTGCTCGTGCTACTGACTCCGAAATTTAGAATGTCCGTTCGGAAGGTATTTCCAAGTTTTGTTCAGTTTTTTTTTTGTCAAACACTGTTTGTCAGTCTTAACTTTTTAGGAATTTGGATTAATGGTGCCTATGAATGCGTGCTGTGGTAGATGTAAAGGAATTTTGTGGAGTCATTGCCCCTGCTGAAGGAGAAGTAGAGTCGTTCCAGTGGTTGGCGGAAATGTATTCAGGAAAAATTGAAATTTTGTGTGGCCTGCCGATCGATCGCACTCGCGAATCGCTTTTTGTCCAATTTCTAGGCTATCGGTCCTTTGTTTCCAGAGGAGAAATTATATTTTGGCACAGTGGACTGGTCTTTTATCGGTTTTTTATTTAGTTTTTTTTTTTTTTTCGTTCTCCGCCTTAACTGTCGTGAGTGTATGTGTGTGTGTATAATGAGTGGGATGGTTGAGTTGGAGCGGCGGCGTGATTTCTTCGCATAAAAGGAAAAGAAGGTGGGTTCCCTTGACCACTTCCGGTCTCGCGGGGATTTTTCTTTTTGTTTTATTTCCAGCATGCTACCCGATCATTTGCCATCCGGCTCGAGTGCGTGCGCTTTTGTTTCGGAGCAGAAGAGAAATCGAACGTGTGTGTAATCCTCCTCCTCCTTGCCTAGGTGCTCGTTTTCCAGTTTCCTCAGTCGAGTCACGTGATCGTTGGGAACCTGAGCGAGTAAACAGATTAGCCGCTATTAGTTCCATCGATCACGCAGCCCCGTAAAACGCCCGTCTCATCGCCCCGGCTCCAGAAACGAGAGCAAAAGAAGAAGAAGAAGCGAAACCTCCTCCTCCACCCAGTTGTTTGGCTTCCTCCTCCATATTGTTTCCGTTGCTGCGAATGGTCGTTTAGCCAAATGACATTAGAGATTCTTGGGGCGCCTCTTCCTCTCCTAGCCGATCCACCACTTTGTGGAACCTCCTTCGGCGATTTGCAAGTGTTACTTTCTCTTTTGCGCGTTACGTTATTGCGAAATTGGATTTGGTAATTTCATTGGCCAACCCAGGGTGCTGCGTGAATGGTGCGGAAGCGTGTTCGTTTTATCCACTACCCTCACGGGGCGCCATCCTTTGCTTTTTTTTATTTCATACGACTTAAGTGGCTCTGGTTCTATTCGTCCATTTGGTTTTCTCTCCCGTGATTGTTTTTCATTGTTGTTGCACGCGGGCCTCCGCATATTAACTTGGCAGTTCATAGACCAGGAAGAGAGAGAGGGGGTAAGGCTAATCTTATTTGGATGGATTCATGTTCTCTCGAGGCGTTTTTGTGTATTGTAGTAGCCATATTAAATAATGTTGGGGAGTGGTGAGGTACGCCGCTCCAACGACTTCCGGAAGGTACCATAGCTGTTGTAGGATTCTAACGTGGATTATTGACCTAAGCCTTCTCCGGTATAACCGTTTCATGTAAATTTCTAGCAAAACGAAGTTCTGTTTTGTTGTTATTGTTATTGCTATATGGGAAAAAAGAACTCTGGTCAAAGTTCGGAAGCCGAGTCCCAGAAATTGCCCCCAAAGTACGCCACGGATGAATAAAATGTTATATGACAGATGCAGTTAAAAAGTGGCCAGTACAGCATTTGTATTCCATCAGACCATGACGTTGTCCATGGTTTCCTGCTTTAGCAACTTATTTTACTCTGTCTTTTACTTTGCGCAGCTATGTTGCATCAACTCCACGGTACACATCCTTCTGACCTCAACAAGCCGCAAGTAGACAAAAAAGCGTCCAGTTTTTGGTTGAGTGAAGGGAGTCTCTTTGGGGAAACTGAAGGAATCGTGATTGCCGTACAAGACCAGGTTATTAACACTAAAAGCTACAGAAAACGTGTTATCAAAGATTCGACTGAAGGGGCTTGCAGGAAATGCCATATCGCAGAGGACACCATCCAACATGTCATATCCAGTTGCAAAATACTCACGCAGACAAATCATTTACACAGATATAACCAGGTAGCCATCAACATCTAGCTAAGATAGACAAGTTTAGGGGCATCCACAATCCATATTATAAATATAGATGTAGCTACCAGACACTGTCTTAGTGAACGCCATACACAAACTATATTTTGACAGAGCTATAATCACTGACAAACTATCCCTCATATCAGACCAGACATTACACTAGTAGATAAGCAAAACAAAGTGACCTACATAATTGATATCTCCATCCCTAATACACACAATTTACAAAGACATTCACTGACAAAATCAATAAATATGGTTTGTTTGGCTTTCTTTCTAGGAGGTGTTGGTTTCTAGTAGTGATGTCCGTTGGATCCGGATCTCTGATTCGGATCTGATAATATCCGGATCCGGATCTAGAAATATCCGGATATCGGATGTCTGATTTCGGATATCAGATCCGGATTTCGGATCTCGGATCCGGATTTCGGATCCTATCGCTGGATGCATATTAAGACTAATTAGGACTTAAGAGGACTAGGCTATCACTTAATAAAAGCTTTTATAAACTGCTTTCAGAAAAAGTTTGCATATACACAATTTCCTGTCTAGGATCCGATTTTCGGATCTCGGATCCAAGTTCCGGATCTCGGATTTCTGACCAACATCCGGTTCCCGGACCTAGGTCCGAAAAAAAGATCCGGGTATCCGGATCTTGACATCACTAGTTTCTACCACGGTCTATAGATATTCATGGTTATCGAGGTTCGGCCATTTTCCATTGTTTCGAGAAGGTAAGGAAAACAGATCGCGCCAGGTGCCGCATAGATCGCACTAAGGCCGACCGCAACCTGCGATAGAGATTTTCATTGAAACTTAATTTGAAAGTAAAGTTTCTATCTGCCGATAGGGCGGCGCAGTTGGGCCGATTGTACATGCAGCGCCACTTTTCAATAGAGTTCCCGCCCTACCGGGAGCTAGAAGCTTTAGCTTCATTTTAACAATGGAGCTCGATGACCATGAATATCTATAGACCGTGGTTTCTACCAATAATAAGCCCTAAATTATAACTAAGTTGGGTAATGTAACAACGTATGGTATTTCAGTGACGAGGCCTTCTCTCTCATTGGTGTTGCATTAACGGACAGAAAGCGATCACGTGTTCTACGACCTGACCATGTCGTTTTGTTTTTTTTTTATTCAGTTTCCGAAACTACCACGCAGTACCGATACGGTCGCTTTTATTTCAACAAATGAGCGGAGCTTCGCTTCCCATTCTACCACTTCCCTGAAATTATACTTCAAACAAATCGTGAATACGAAGAGGAAAGGGAAGGAAAAATTCCGCGACTTGGACTTGAACCAGGGACGCTCTAAGCAATTGAGCTATTGCGAACAAAGAACCGCCAAGCTGTTACGATGTGTCCAAATTATCTCAACTGGCAGAGCACCGATTCGAAGATCGGGAATTCTCCTTACGCTTAAATCGACAACCAAATAAAACTTGATGAAAAATCAACTCAAAGAGAAGATGATAATATACTGAAGATAGATTTCAAACAATTCTTGAATACAAAGAGAATGCCGCCATTTATTTGATGATTTAAGGGTTTATTTATTTATTCATACAATTTATGGATGGTTACCATCCATCCACGAGCACGTCATTTTTCCTTGCATTTGAGCCTCCTTGGGCTTGGCCCTCTCTTGGCTCCGCCTCCGGGACTGGTCTTCTTGATCCGAGTGTTTTCCCCAAACAATAATAATAAAAATTTATTTTTTTAGCATACATGCATTTAGTTTTACTTCCTTGTACGAAGTAAAGGAAGTTTTGTAATCGCGAAAGATTTCAACGGAAATATCCATTTTGACGTGTTTCTCCGTGACGTCTGTACGTGTGTGTATCTCGCATTACTCAAAAACGGTTAGCCGTAGAATGTTGAAATTTTGTATTTGGGACTGTTGTAACATTTAGTTGTGCACTTCCCCTTTTGATTGCAATCGGCTGGGCCAAAAATGTTTGTGGTGTCCACAACAGATTTCCTGTCATGTCTATGGAGTTTTGTTTGCGTGCAGCAGTTTGTGACGTCTGAGTTTGATTGTTTGACGTCAGAGTTTGAAGAAGTCTCTTTATTGATAGTCTCTGCCATCTTCGAACTAAATTTCTCACTATACAGGCTGATTTTGAAAAGGATGTCGTGAGATACCTAGCGATGTTCTGCACCTTAAAATAAACCAAAGTTTCCTCATACGTTTTGTCGAAATTGCATTCCTTAAAGGAGGAGTAAACAGCTCATGAAGTTTGGTTAAACCCCGCCCATAACGTAAACAAAAGCGCATGAAACAAAGTAAACACCACCACGTGTTTTTCATGTGCTTTTGTTTATGTTACGGGCGGAGTTTAACCAAACTTCACGAGCTGTTTACTCCTCCTTTAAGGAATGCAATTTCGAAAAACCTATGAGGAAACTTGTGTTTATTTTAAGGTGCAGAACATCGCTAGGTATCTCACGACATCCTTTTCAAAATCCCCCTGTATAGTGAGAAGTTTAGTTCGAAGATGACAGAGACTATCAATAAAGAGACTTGGCATTTAATGGGTGTTTCATCGGAGAAGTTCAGATGGGCTCTAATGGTGACGTTATACGAGGGGCGATTGATAACTAAGGTCTCCATGGCTGTAACTTTTTTATTTGTTAACCGATTTTCAAAATTCTTTTTGTATCTTATACTCCCATTTGTCCTCTATGTAATGCACTATTCACTTTTCGACATAGTCCCCATCCCTTTCCACGCATTGCGCCAACGCGTGACTAGTTGGGTGAACCCGTCGGAGAGGAATTCCGAAGTTGTTGTCGACACCAGGATTGAATGGCAGCTTTGGGGGTCTAGGCTGAACTCATCGACAAGCTGTCGATCTCGACAAAATCTAACCGTCGATAAGTGGCATATTACACATTTATACACAAATTTACACACGTATGGCTAGATGATATACACTGATATACACAAGTTTACACACATTTACACATAATTTTAAACATTTATCCATGTATACACATAAACACATAACTGTAGACACACTATATTATTATTTTCACAGTTCAAGTTTCGTAGCACAAGAGAGTACTTCTTGTATGTAAATAATTTTAAACAAGTTTTTGTTAATATTTTTAGAAAATGTGTATGTGTATTTAGCCTGCAGGCCGGAAACGAAGGAAAAAAGATTTTAATAAGAAATCTGTTGCGAAATTCTGAAATAACGATCGCCAAGTGCATAGTCGACTGCTCTTGAATTGTAGACAAGAATGGCAGAATTGTAGGCAGTTGTCGATGGTCAAAGTCTACACTCGAAAATCGACGGTGTAGAGTCTGTACACTGTATACTCTGTAGACAAGTAGACAAGTGTACACTGTAGACTCTGTAGACACTGTAGACAAGTCGTGTTCATGCTAGCTCGAATCGACAAATGCGTCATTAACCACGTGACCATCGACACTTGTCGACAGTCGACTGCTTGTCGATGAGCTCAGCCTAGACCCCTAGGACCGTCTTCTGGAGTACGATAACGTCCGCCCGCACACGAGTCACCACAAACCAGAGGCGTTGCAGCGCCTACAGTTCAAAGATGAAAAACTGCAGTTCAAAAACGAAAGACTTTGCACATTGCCACTTTCACCGCTTCCTAAAGAAGAAAGAGCTTCTTAAGGGACACGAGTTGGTTCTGACGGCGAGGTAAACGCTGCCATTCAATCCTGGTGTTGTCGACAACAACTCCGGAATTCCTCTCCGACGGGTTCACCCAACTAGTCACGCGTTGGCGCAATGCTTGGAAAGGAATGGGGACTATGTCGAAAAGTGAATAGTGCATTACATAGAGGACAAGTGTGAGTAGAAGATACAAAAAGAATTTTGAAAATCGGTTAACAAATAAAAAAGTTACAGCCATGGAGACCTTATTTATCAATCGCCCCTCGTAGTTTCGATGCTAAATTTCTGTAGATTTTGGGCGCTCGATGCGGGATTTTGTTCACATCCGAACTGATGGACGTACATGCGCATAAATCAGAACGATTATGTATTCCCCGTAAGCGTCCAGTTTTCGTGGAGATAGATGGCATAGGAGCCGAGTTATTAGCCCATGTTGTGTCGCCAACAATACTTGACGCCATCCCATTTCAAAGTCATCTTTCTCGAAACCGACATCACTTTCGTCTTCTTTTGTTTTTATGAAATGATCCTCCAAATAGCGCCCAACATTTAATTGATAAGAGTAACTAATAAGTTCGAAGGTGATCGAATTTGATTCAGTGAAACTTTTCAAATGATATGATGGCGATTAATTTAGCCTTTCGATATTTGCTTTTGTCATTCCTTAATCATTTATTTTATGATAAAAGAAGAAGAAGAAACGAGATGATCTGACAGACGAGCTTTGAAAATGGGATTTTTTTTTTATTTCCCCCCCCCCCTCGGAAGAAAATGGCGGGTGGGGTCTTTTTTTTCTATTTTTTATTGACATTTGATTGTCCCGAATTGGCCACCCGTCACCGAATTCGTCGTATTTTTATCGTCCTCCCAATCCCCATTTTCCCATCTCGTATTCGCTCGCGTTATTGCTTTTTCCGAGCAACATTTTCATTTGGCCTCATTTCCTCGTTCTTTTTCCTCCTTTTCTTTCCTGTTCGATCGCTGCTGCTGCTGGCAAATATTAAGTCATTTGCTGCCACCCCCAAAATGGATCGCTCCACATAACTCAACGCGACAAATCGGAGGCTCACCCGCGTCGCCTTTGCCAACTTGTCACCGGTTGGCAGCCGTAAAAATAACCAAGAAGCACACCACCACCACCACCACCACCACCACCACCCTCACCGTTTCTCTATATGTCTGTGTGTTCGTGTATTAGGGTTAAAAGTGTTAGAAAAGGCGTTTTGGTGTGGGGGTGCTGAGCAAGGGGTAGGTTTTATTTTATTTTTGTCGAGCTGAGACGGGCGCCGATTAACACACGCCGATGGCCAATTACGCGAACGAAGAGAGGACTTGCGAAGAAATTGCCAAAGGAGGAGGAGGAGGACGGGGTATTGGAGATGGGGTAGTGGAGGTAGGGTGACGGATAAATTTTTAGATTGAATGGAGGAATTGGTGTGTGGAGCAGAACATCTCGTTTCCTAAGCCAAATGGTGCGTGGCTTGCGCGCTCTAACGGCCACCTTCCAGCATTTCTAAGCAGAGAAGACGAGCGAATGGGATAAAAAAAAAGAAAGAAAGAAAGAAAGAGGGGGTAGTGAGCCTACCGACCTCGATACCCCCACCTCGTGCCTCCTTATATATATTTGTGAGGCGGGCGAGTTTTGTTAATTTCATGCAGCAGTTGCTTTTTACGAGCCACTAAAGCATTGGCAAAATTTTCAAATTGTTTCCATAATTTTGCTGTTAATGGGACTTTTGTCACCGATTGTTTCCGAGGAGCGAAGCGCACTTTTCTCAGACCCACCCCCCCGATTTCCTTTGTCCCCTGGAGGCGACTACCCCTCCTTCGACGTCCCTCATCTACGTACCTTTTTGTCGCGATTTTTGTCGCGGCGGATCGAAGAAGAAGAAAAGAGAGAAAAGGAGACCGAGGAGAAGGTGCTCAGAATGGCGTGACGTGACGTTCTTTTGGAGATGTCTTACGGATGGGTCATTGTTGTGCATTTAAGCGATGGGTTCTGCGAGCAAGAGGTTTTTGCGGAGGGAAACGAGGATCTTCGATTCGAAACAGAGTGTCCTGGAAGCACGACGACAGTCGTTACGCGTTGCTTTTACATTCTTCGAAAACGTCGTCAAGAAGGAATATATTGTTACTTTCTGTTCATCTTTTAAGCATTATTGATATCGGCGCGCCCACGTGAAATCGCTTTGTCGACGCACGATTGCTCAAGTGCTCATCTTCTATCTATCTATCTATCTATCTATCTATCTATCTATCTATCTATCTATCTAT
>JAHWFO010078379.1:20080-66600 GCA_023313115.1 Rhysida immarginata | reverse complement strand
TATCTATCTATCTATCTATCTATCTATCTATCTATCTATCTATCTATATATATAAAGAAGGATGTTTGTCTGTGGGTCTGTGGGTCTGTGTGTACGTTTTTTATAGAAATCTACAGTTTTATTCCGATCTTGATAAAATTTCGCATACATGACCTTCAAAGCACGAGGAAGGTCACTGTCTACCTCAGATTTCGGAAAAATAATAAATATCGATAAAAAATCGATATTCATGGTTATGGCAAGGCATATTAATGAGAAATATCTCATGACCAACAATGCAAGGCAAAGTTGGTACAACAATAGGTATCAACAATGGTATCAGCACGCAATTCATAAACACACTGCATGAACCAACAATATATATCTCATGACCAACAATGCAAGGCAAAGTTTGTGCAACAATAGGCCCATTGTGTTCGCATCAACAATGGTATCAACGCGCAATTCACCAATAACAATGAGCTCAAAATGATGATGCAATGATAAAGCAATCCTTTCCAAGAATTATAACAATGAACATGAAATGATGATGCAATATGGATAAGTTTCAATTTGTAACAATGCATGGAATTCCTGTTATTCAGGGTTTTCTTAGAAAGAGAATTCTTAGTATTTAACAATTTCTTGAAAATCTTCAAAAATGATCAGTAGCTGGAGATAATGAAGAGTTAGCAGACTATTGAGAAAGAGTGGAAAGACTACAGAAAAAGCAAACCTTTAGCTCCGTGCTGTATTGAGCAAATGGGAAGCAAGTAAATAGAAGAATTGGCGACCGTTAGACTACCCAAAGTGATGAAAGGCCAAATTTTGCTTCAACACAACGAGAGAAGAGTGGAAATTGCAACAACATCAAGTGTACATCTGAGGTAAGATTACCTGAGTAAGAAATTATTGGAGCGGTCCATCCATTGTGAGCCTTTAAAAAGATTTTTTTCGAATTTTCATTAAGAATTTTTACTGTATTAATACTAAGCATTTTCATGTGTTTATTTTTAAGATATTGCAAAATTTAATTTAATTTTTTGAGATTGTTCTGTTTACATCCAAGTAATTATCCCGGGCAACGCCGGGTACCTTTGCTAGTATATATATAAAGAAGGATGTTTGTGGGTGGGTCTGTTTGTATGTTTTTTATACAAATCTGCAGTTTTATTCCGATCCTGATAAAATTTCGCATACATGACCTTCAAAGCATGAGGAAGGTCACTGTCTACCTCAGATTTCGGAAAAATAATAAATATCGATAAAAAAATCCACATTCATGGTTATGGCAAGGCATATTAATGAGAAATATCTCATGACCAACAATGCAAGGCAAAGTTTGTACAACAATAGGTATCAACAATGGTATCATCACGCAATTCACAAACACACTGCATGAACCAACAATATATATCTCATGACCAACAATGCAAGGCAAAGTTTGTGCAACAATAGGCCCATTGTGTTCGCATCAACAATGGTATCAACGCGCAATTCACCAATAACAATGAGCACAGAATGATGATGTAATGTTAAAGCAATCTTTCCAAGAATTATAACAATGAACATAAAATAATGATGTAACATGGATAAGTTTCAATTTGTAACAATGCATAGAATTCCTGTTATTCAGGCTTTTCTTAGAAAAGAGAGTTCTTAGTACTTAAAAATTTCTTGAAAATCTTTAAAAATGATGAGTAACTGGAGATAATGGAGAGTTAGCAGACTATTGAGAAAGAGTGGAAAGACGACAGAGGAAGCACTCCTTTAGCTCCGTCATGTATTGAGCAAATGGGAAGCAAGTAAATAGAAGAATCGGCGACCGCTAGACTGCACAAAGTGATGAATGGCCAAGTTTTGCTTCAACACATCGAGAGAAGAGTGGAAATTGCAATAACACTAAGTATACATCTGAGGTAAGATTACGTGAGTAAGAAATTATTTAGACTAGCAGTGGCATCCTTGGAGAGGTCCATCCATTGTGAGCCTTTAAAAAGATTTTTTTCGAATTTTCATTAAGAATTTTTACTGTATTAATTCTAAGCATTTTCATGTGTTTATTTTTAAGATATTGCAAAATTTAATTTAATTTTTTGAGATTGTTCTGTTTACATCCAAGTAATTATCCCGGGCAACGCCGGGTACCTTTGCTAGTAATCTATAAGTAGCGGAAAAATGGAGCTACTTATTGGTTTTATTTTACACACGATTTGAATCGCCCTTCATCATTTCTACATTTTTTGAGGTAGAAGGTTGAAATTCGGAATGTAACTTACTACGGGTATGTGCACCTTCACTATTTAGTTTGGTTTTGATTAGCCCACTATAGTCGGAGTTTTGGGGGTGAAAATTAGAGGGGACCAAAAGGTCTAGGTGTATTTATGCATATAAAGGAGTGAAATTCGGTATGCTTGTTCCTATAAGCAAGATCTCCATTATATGAAGATTTTTTTTCCCGAGGTATCCATGCCTTCCCGACTCGGTGGCGGAATGCATCGAAAAGATGGGGACTACATTGAAAAATAGTGTACCAACTCTGTCTGTAATAAAGGAGCTGTAAAAAAAATATTTCCGATTTTCATTTGACTGACCCTCGTAAGTAGAATAAGAATGGAGCTACTTATTGGTTTTATAAAGTCAGTCCGTCCCCTTCATAATTTCTACATATTTTTGAGGTAGAAGGTTGAAATACGGAATGTAGCTTACTATCTGCTCTATTTAATTTGGTTTTGATTGGTATACGGGGATCAGAATTACGGGGGTGGAATTCAGAGAGGGATTTAGGTACGTAAAGGCGTAAAATCCAGTATCCAGATTCCTCTAGGCAAGATCCACATTACTATGAAGTTTAGGCCCAATTGTTCCAGTGGGATCGGATTTGCGGGGGTGGCAGTCACTTGGTCCTTAGAACTATGGCAACAATTGGCATGTGATATACCATACGTTCGAAAATAATGAGAAAGGAGATAAGATACGAGGTTTTTTACATTTTCTACATATTTCATTCGAGAAAATCAATTTATTGATTAAAAAAAAACTTGGGGAGAGGTAAAAAGTGCAGGTAAAGTGGTAAAAATAGATGACTTGCCTTATACTACTCGGGGGGCGGGGGGAGGGATTAATTTCTTTTTAATAAATGTATAAATGTATTTCTGCTTCACTGCTAAAGCTCCTTCTTGGAATGTTTACAAGATTTTATTAACAAGAAATTACTCCCCCCCCCCCCTCGAGTAGGTTAAGGCAAGACCCTGCGGCATCTATTTTTTACCCGATTATCTGCACTGTTTACCTCCCCCCCCCCCCGAGTAGGTTAAGGCAAGACCCTGCGGCATCTATTTTTACCCGGCATCTGGGGGACTGTTCCCGGAAATCGGGGAGGTAGGTGACTACATTAGAAGAACGGGAGATAATGTCATGGGGTATCTTGCGATTAAAAACCAAAGGCCAGTCAGATGAGATTGAAGTGAAAGCAACTCGGATAAGGTGTAAGTGATCCATTCCTGTTTGCGTCAGTGGTTATCTTTAGAGACTTAGCGATGACGAAATGCGGGATTTGTGCGTCTGTGGTTGGGATTCGACGTGGGCTGAAGTGACGCAGGTGGAAGAATGCGTTCGATCCATTCTTTGACTGAATAGTATATATTCACGCACGCGCGATTTAATCCTCCTTGGCAACCCCGTTGCCCCGACAACAACCCAGGATAGATAGGATCGACGTCACCGAAGAGAGTAGGTTTGGGTCCTGAACTCTATCCTTTTGTGGATGTTAATTTTTGTTTGATGGTCTCATTATCTCGTTAGGCCGGCGTCTCTGCTCGGCGGCTGCGGAGCTCGTTAGGGGCGACGTGGACTGAGGTCTTTGTAACGGGATTGGTGTCGACTCATTTAGTCGTTAATTGTGACGCACTTGTAGAATTTCAAATACGCGTCCGTCCAATTGATTCACGGGCAGTTAGACGTGCGCTAATCGGCTCCCCTTTGTCAAAGCGGTCGGCCGGCGGAGCTGCTGGAGGCTTCGCAAGTGGCTCGTGGCGACCGCTCTTTCCGAACGTTAATTGGACACGTTTGGATTAAAGAAAGCACGGACATGTCGGTGACTTGTGCAGCTAACGTCGCTGGAGCGGGCTCGGTGCCCTGTTGGAGCCTTTTCGGAGTTCTTTTGCCGAGCAGGAGGAGTGCAGAGAGAAGCGGCCGAGTTAATAAACGGAATAGACAGATGGGACCAATTTTGGGTGAAGAGGAGAAAGGAAAGCCCCTTTCTGTCGGCGTCTTTGGTGATTTTCATTTTGTCATGCAAATGAAGAGGAATTTGCATTTTATGGTTTTGGAGCGGCGGGAAAGAGGAAAAGACCGGATGTGAGCTTTTCGCCTTTTCGTGAACCCGTTGCTTTGTTCGGAAGAGTTGCTCTGCTTTGTTTGGTTAGTGCTTTTTACGGGCGCCACTTTTCTCATCATCATTGTTCTGCGATCTAACTTCTGCGTTGTTTCTACTGGAATTCTGCCCCACTCTTCGGAAATACACGCCCGCAACTGCTGTAGTGTTCGAGGCTTCCGCTGTCTGACTTTCCCCTTTAAAATGCGCCATACATTTTCTATGGGTGACAGATCTGGGCTGCAGGCAGGCCCGTCAAGCACCCTGAAACGCTGCTATTGTAGCCAAGCCTTGGTCTTCCGAGCAGCATGAGGCTTCGCGTTGTCCTGCTGAAAGATGCTTGGTCTTCTATTGAACAACTTTTGGCGGGATGGACGCATATACTGTTGAAGAATGTTTATATAGGCAGCAGAGGTAATAGTGCCCTCGCAAAAGTGAAGCGATCCTGTCCCGGCTGCACTCACGCAGCCCCACACCATCAGCGATGCAGGCTTCTGAACTTTCCTCTGGTAACAGTCGTGATGATTACTTTCGTGCTTGGTCCTTAGCACCTTGCGACCGTTGTTGCCATACATCACTGCAAAGGTGGACTCGTCGGACCACAGAAAGAAAGTGTACCACCAACACGTCCAGGAACCGCAAAATCATCAAAAAGCGAGTCCAGCGAAATCCGAGGGTCTGAATGAGACAAATCGCTCGTGAGACCGGAATCAACCGCGAATCGGTGCGGAAAATGGCAACAGAGGCACTCAAGCCCTACAAGCTCCAAAAACTCCAGCTCCTCACAGACGAAAACAAGCGCGTACGGCTCCACAGTTTCGCCAACTCAAGCGTAGGGCCGTAGGTGAGAAATGGAAGCGCAATCACCAAAACGACTTACCGGCACCTCTGCAGTCATCGAACTTCGCCAAAATGCGCAGTCCGTGATGATCTGGGGCGGAATTTGCGCCAGTGGCAAGAAGCCCCTCGTTTTCGTGGACCAAGGAGTCAAAATCAACCAACAAGTTTACCGTCGTGACATTCTCGAGGCTGTGGTTCTTCCTTGGGCTCGGCAGCATTTCGGCAATGCGGATTGGACCTTTCAACAAGACTCTGCACAAGCTCACAGAGCGAAAATGACGCAGGAGTGGTGCAAGAGCCATTTTCCGGATTTCCTCACGTCTCAGCAGTGGCCGCCCTCCTCGCCGGATCTCAATCCAATGGATTACGGAGTATGGTCCATTTTGGAAGCCAGGACCTGTGCTAAACGCCACAACAGTTTGGAGTCACTGAAGAAGTCCCTGCGCCAAAACCGATTGTTGCCCGACGACTTGCTGAAAATTTCAAGACACGTTTGGGCCTTTGCATCGCCGCCAAAGGAGCCCACTTGGAAACCGAATGAACATGTTATTACCATGGGGCCATGTTCTGTTTATTAGTTGTCAATTGCTTTACTTTTCGTTTTTTGGTTTTGTACACAATGAGTTACCATAATTTATTGTCACCCTGTATTTTATGGCAGCCGACATAAACACGAAGCACCGGAGCCTTAAAGTACCGGAGGATAGTACTGCAGCATGCTGTTCCATGCTTGTTGCAACTACGTGTGTCGTTTCTTGCTACATCATCCTGGACGTACTGGATCATCCGTCAGACTCACGTGATATGAGACCGTGCAATGACGAACTCTTCGTCAAAATGGAAGAGCCACTTACATTGTAGAAAGTAGTGATGTCCGTTGGATCCGGATTTCTGATTCGGATCTGATAATATCCGTATCCGGATCTCGGATAATGGATCCGGATTTCGGATCTCTGATATCGGATCCGGATTTCGGATCCTTTCGCTGGATGCGTATTAAGACTAATTAGGACTTAAGAGGACTAGGCTATCACTTAATAAACTGCTTTCAGAAAAAGTTTGCATATACACAATTTCCTGTCTAGGATCCGATTTTCGGATCTCGGATCCAAGATCCGGATCTCAGATCTCGCATCCAAGATCCGGATCTCAGATCTCGCATCCAAGATCCGGATCAGAGATCTCGGATCCAAGTTCCGGATCTCGGATTTCTGACCAACATCCGGTTCTCGGATCTCGGATTATCCGGATCTTGACATCGGATCTCGTATTCTCGGGCGCTTTTGTGGTGTGCGACGCCACGCCTTCAACAAGCGTGATTGCAGAAGGTGGTCAACAGGGTGGAATATTATATTGAGCAAGTGTAACGGTTCGGTTCCTTTTCTAACGTGCCATTTCTTTTCACCTTTGTACTAGTCCTTTCTTCTTTCTATCGAAAGGGTTTGGGAGACGTCACGCTCGGACATGACTTTCCTCATTTCATCACTGTTCCCGAAGGAATGTCGGTCGGGAGCCCTTGTATCTCGGGGTAAGTGAGCCGCTCTTGAGCTCTGTCTTCTTAATTGGGGCAGTTTTCCGCGCGTGTGTTTGTGCAGCGGGTTGGCGAACGTGATCTCGTCCCAGAAAAAGAGAAGAGAAAAGGCTTTAGCCATCCATCCAAGTGGCGATCGATTAATTATTTTAGGCTTCGGTAACAATATTGAGGGGTCTGAATTGGAGTGGTAATTAAATAATGAAGAAGACGTCGAGTGCAAATTGCGTTCCGTCTCTCAAGAGTCTCTTTTCGGAAATGACGAGAAATGAAGATTAATTAAATCATAAGAAGCAAGTCGGGTTAAAAATTAAGAAGATGAAGAAGAAGAAGAAGAAAGTGCGGGGTCAGGAACATAGAGTAGGAGTAACATAGGAAGCCTCTTAAACCACTTTTCGTGCTTCGTTCTCTCGGGGGGTCTAATCTAATGAGTGTTGTCGATGAATTTAACGATCTTGTTTACAGCCATTCCTCGATACATTTTTCAATTTTTGGAGCCTCGGCGGAGGGTTTTTTTTTTTCTTTTTCTTTTTGTAGCCCAGGTGGAGTAACCTATTGATTTTGCCGAAGCTCTAAAAGAGTTGAGTTTAATTAGCATTTCGCTTAGAATTGTTATTAATTGAGCGGCTCCAAGTGGAAACGATTTCCTTTTCGTTTTTTATTTGCTTCTTCTTCATTCTTTTTTGCTTTCTTCTACTTCCTCGCTTGGCGGAGTTCTCTTTGTTCGAATGCCTCTTTTTTTTAGTTTCTATTCGAAATCGACTTCCCCCCTCCCCCTCCCCCGCAATTAAAGTTCGCGTCTCCAAAGGCTGCGTAGTACGATCAAAATGGCCTCGTGAACATACTCGAAGCGATGGAATTTGCTTTGGAAGCGACTAGAATACAAAATACTTGAAAGATTTGCCGCTAGGGGTACAGCAGGCGCTTTTTGTAAGCCCGTTTTCCAATTAGCGAGTATTAAACAAAGACACGCGTTTTCCAATTCAGATAGAGAAAAAAGGCGCCTAAAAATCGCTTGAAAATCCAACCTCGCCACATCTTGAAAAAACGCCTGAAAGACGCCTGCGCGTCAAAGTCGCTGTAGCTCGCGCAACGAAAGAAAGAAGCGGAAGTAGCGAGAGCCGGTCAAATTCAAAGAGAAGTCGTTCGGTTAGGGTTTTTTTCTGGGTTCTAGTGAAGGGGGAATCGTAAAAACTAGCCTTCCATTTAGCGACTTTTCAGCGTGTGCGATTTTTCAGCGACTTTCTGAAACCCGAGGCCGGTTCGTTATCTTAAGGCTGTTTCGCATTACCACTATTGCGAACGAAATCTCGTTGGCACACGACAACGGTCTACGAATCGGGCGTCCGAAATTCGCAGGTTGCTGTCAGCATGCGCAAAGAAAACAACCATGTCTGCCATGTCTGTCGGGTATCGTTATTATCGATCATCATCATTAATTTTAAGAAAGAAACGTTTATTGCTTGCATGGCGGAATTATCGATCATCATCATCTTTGATTGGCTCCCGCATATGGTGGAATCGGTCCGATGCGAAAAATATCTAATCGAACTGGACACGTGATTTTCGCATCGTATGCGCCAGGCAACCGACAGTCGGTCGTTTCGCATGTAATGTGAAAGCTACATCCGGCTGCGAAAATGCCGTCCGATATTTTTTCGTCCGATTTTCGTTCGCAAAGGTGGTAATGTGAAACGGCCTTTAGCAGCTTCGTCAGGCGGCAGATATTGACACCAAGTGATGACGTCATATCATTGTTTCAGCCTAGCGTTCGTCTTGATTTTTCCATCCGACGACGTCATCATTGGGTGTCTCTGCCAGCCGGCTGGCAAATCCGGCTGAGATAAAGAACCCGCCTCTGGACTAGTTTTCCAATTAGCAAAAATTTGACGGGCACGCGTCTTTTCAAAATCTGGCAAGGTTGGATTTCCAAGCGGTTTTCAGGCGTCTTTTTTCGGTTCTATTTCGCCCTCTATTCCGGGCAAAGCTCTTAGCCAATTCAGAATGAAGCGTAGAAATTGGAAATACTTAATCTGGGCATTTCTAAAAATTTGGGTTCGATAAACTATTACAAAAAATTAGTTAAGGCATCGTTATTCAACGATATGAGGGTTTTAGCATCAAAATGTTACGAGCAGTAGCGGCTCGTGACACAAATACAAAATTTCAGGTTCTTAGGCCTTTTCGCACAACAGTTATAGCTTGATTTGTATTTTGAGCCTCGAGGCCTCAGAGGACTGTATCAATTTTAATGTGTAATAGCTAAAATTTTAAGCAACATTTTAGATTGCTAGACTTCTGGTTTTAAATTTCTAGCTTGATTTGAGATTGAGGCCGCATGGCCCCTGCCAAGAGACTTATATAGATCAGCTAAATTTTTAAATACCACACAATGATTAAACAAAATTTTCAGGTTCCTGGTTCGTTCCGCTCAAATGTTATAGCTTCAATTGTATTTGGGGCCTCGGAACCTTCGGCGGGGTTATATCACTTTTCTTGTATGTTGGTTTTATTTTTATAGAACCCCACTACAAATTTACGAAATTTCAGGATTTTTGCCCTCTTTGTTCAAAAGATAAAAAAGAACCATAAAATTCATACAAGTGGCCCTTGAGAGGCCCCGGGCCAGCCTAGAGGACTCGCTATATTGTATCGCACATCCTCTGTACATGGCCTACGTGTGTACAAAATTTCAAGCCTTTCAAAAATTATGGCATCAAAATGTTATGAGCAGTAGCGGGAGGATTCGCTATACTTGAAGTAGAGTTCTTTAAATTCTGACGTCAAACAGTCAAACTCTGACGTCACAAATTGCTCAAACGCAATCAAAGCTCCATAGACATGAAAGGAAGTCAGTTGGGGAAACTACAAAAACGCATGGTTTGGCCCATCCTAGAGGATTCGCTATATTTTTAGCACCGTCCTCTGTATATGGCCTACGTGCGTACAAAATTTCAAGCCTCTAGGTCAGTCCTTTCCAAAGTTATGGCATCAAAATGTTACGAGGATTCGCTATACTTGAAATAGAGTTCTTTAAATTCTGACGTCAAACAGTCAAACTCTGACGTCACAAATTGCTTAAACGCAATCAAAGCTCCATAGACATGAAAGGAAGTCAGTTGGGGAAACTACAAAAACACATGGTTTGGCCCATCCAAGAGGATTCGCTATATTTTTAGCACCGTCCTCTGTATAGGGCCTACGTGCATACAAAATTTCAAGCGTCTAGGTCAATCCTTTCAAAAGTTATGGCGTGTGGTATACACATTACATACATACATACATCTGTAATAGATGATGCTAAAACCCTAAAAACCGTAATTTGCTTCCGTGAGCATTTTGGCTGTTGGAAGTGTTACGCTTAAGTTTTGATTATGCTCCCCTGTGACAGTGGAGTTAAAAAGAATGCCCCATTGCGCATGGAAGGTAACTTTTGAAAATCGTCCATACGCCCGTACGCTGCACTGCACTCGAACAAACCGCCTCCTCCCTTTTGGAATGGTAGATTGAGCTTGGTAAAGCGTAATGAATCACTTCGCTCCGAAAAGCCCTTTGGAGACCCATGTCTACTCGGGCGAAACGGATAGCGCGATACACCTAACAAGCACGCTCGCTCGCTGACTAAAGAAAGACAGCGAGAGCCTCATCTGGAGAGTCTCCATTCGAAGATGGACTTAATGGGTTCACACTCAGCTAATTATCGAATCGCTTAAGTATCAAGTTAATGGAATTTGTGAAGAGGCCCTCCTCCCGTATTGAGTGGACCATCTTGGTTTTTTCAACGTGACAGTGCTTCTATTCATGCGTTAAAGTCAACTTGTTTTAGTGACTAAAAATATCAGCATTGTGGAATGAGCACGTGAAATCCGGATCTTCATCCTATAGAAAACTTGTGGGGCCATCCTGTCAGCAGACAACCGTACAGGCGGGTGGAGGAGGAGTGTTGGTCTGGAGTGTCTTCGCTTGGGACACACTGGGTCCTCTGACATATTACCTCAACATCGTTGCCGATCAGGTGCACCCGTTCATGATGACTGTGTTCCCTGGTGGTGACGGACAGTTTCAGCAGAACAATACTCCGTGTCACCGTGCTCGAATGGTGTTGGACTGGTTCGAGGAAAGTGACGCGGACTTCCACCTGCTTAACTGGCCAGCTCCGTCGCCCGATCTCAACCCGATCGAGCATTTATGGGATGAAATGGAGAGAACCATCCGATGCCTTCCCACACTACCGTCCAACCTGCACCAATTACGAGACGCTGTGATGTCAGCATGGGTTGCTTTTCCTCCGCATCAAATGGGAGGCTTTGGGGGATAGAGCTGTGAGGAAGACTCGCAGATAACATATCTTCAAGTTTCAAAGAACTACCCACTGATCGTGGTACTATTGAAGAGGAGTGGCAGTTGTTTAAAACTGCTGTGATTACTTCGGCTGCATTGTGCTGTGGTCGTAAGCGGCTGAGTGTGGCGCAGGACGGTGAGACGGAGTCCCTCGGGAGAAGCTCTGGCAAGTGTTGCAAGAGTACGGAGTGGATGGATTGCAATTACTGGTTGCTTTCATGTCTCTGTATGAAAGTTCTGAGATATGTGTCCGGCAAGTGTGCATACGGTAGCCCCTCTTGTTCATTATCTTTATGGACTCGATAGACAGGGGCAGCCGAGGGGATGAGGGTGTTTGCGTGGGTGACTGCTTGGTGGAGAGGTTGCTCTTTGTCCTCCTTGGGTCTTCAGCACTCACTAGACGGGTTTGCATAGCCAAATGTGAAGAAGCTGGGATGAAGATGAGTGTGGCTAAGACTGAGGTTCTGGTCCTTTCAAGACAGCCTGCTCAGTACGCTCTCCATGATAGGGGCGCCCCATTGAGACAGGTGGAGAAGTTCAAGTATCTCGGGATTGCATTAGTACGATTGTGGTTAATTTGAGGTGAAAAGGTCCTCGGTCAGAGACTACTGTTGGCGCTGACCACTTGGCTTTTCTTTTTGTGTTGTGGATGTTTGTCTTGTGTTGGTGTTCTTTGCCCGCCATTTCTTTTCTTGAGGTCGTTTTGTTCCTTTCTTCGCCACTTGTTGTTTGTCTCCTGATCGATGCGCCGCTTATCCCCGATATCGATTTGTTGCTCTCGTCCAGGTTTTTAGTTTCCTCAGAGACGCGCTACTGAGTTCGGTTCCTCTCGGGGGCCAGCGGCTTGTTATGATTGCGTCCTTTTCATTTGCATTTGTTTTTATTGAAAAATGCAAACGCCACGCGCAGAAGCTGGGCAAAGGCTTTTTGCGAGTGCGGATTAGGATTTTACAAGAGTTCTTAATCTTGTCTTGTGTTTACCTTTTTGAGAAATCCGTGAACCTCCCCCGTGGCGCCACCAAAGACGTTCCTCCTCTTCACTTAAGCTCTTTGGTAACTTTGTAGGTCGACTGCTCTTTGGGGTCTGTTTGAGGTGCAGTTGTTGCCATTTCGTTGAGTTCACTCGTCGTCTACCTTAAAAAATGTTTTGGAGCGCATCCGACTGGGCCTTGGGCTGATGATGCTTGTCGTCGGTTGCTGCGGGTTCTCTTCCAGCAGTTTGCTCCCGTTGAAAAGAGGTTGTTGTTGTTGTTGTTTTATTTTCCCAGGGGTTGATTTGCTTTCTAGTGTATGTAGCTTTTTTGATGGGGGGGTTCTTTTTTTTTTTCAGAGTCGAAGTAATCTAGCGGTTTAATTTTGCAACAAATAATATAGTAGGGCGTGGGTCAACAGAGATGGATTGGCCTTTTTTGACCACCTTATCGAAGCTAAACACCGGATGATCGATATCGATGCTTGCATGGACATCTTATGGAGAGGGAAGGACAAGGACAAAATAGTAATCCACGAGGAAATTGAGATCAGGAGACACCAGCGTTCGGACCCTACCCTTCTCCTCAACAATCAAACATCTTTCGAGAGGGACGGCTTAATAGATATCATTGGATTGGAAGACCGGAAGAGCTCTACATCATGCTGGCGCTTTAGATGAACTTTCTATTAGGTCCGCAGGACCTGGGGATATTCAGGGTGTATCAGTTTCGATGGTCATAAAGTAGCTAGCGTGATCCTTTGCATGATTACAAACTTAAAGTTCCTTATCGAAAACGTCGAAAACTCAAAATTCAAATTGCGTCGTTACGTCATTTATGAACTTTACGCACCAGCAGTTCATTAAATTCAAAGCGAGGCCAACGAGAGACAGGCCAGGGCACTCAAAAATCACATGATCATCGGGGTCCGGGCAACAATCCATCCTTGTTTGTTTCCAACAAACAAAAAAATACTGATTGTTAAAATTCAAGATGGAGACAATGAAGGATGAATTGTTGGCCGGACCCCGATGAACATGTGGCTTTTGAGTATTGATGTCAAGATCCGGATGTCCGGATCTTTTTTTCGGACCTAGGTCCGAGAACCGGATGTTGGTCAGAAATCCGAGATCCGGAACTTGGATCCGAGATCTCTGATCCGAATCTTGGGTGCGACATCTGAGATCCGGATCTCGGATCCGAGATCCGAAAATCGGATCCTAGACAGGAAATTGTGTATATGCAAAGTTTTTCTGAAAGCAGTTTATAAAAGCTTTTATTAAGTGATAGCCTAGTCCTCTTAAGTCCTAATTAGTCTTAATACGCATCCAGCGAAAGGACTCGGACTCAGGATATTTCTAGATCCGAATCCGGATATTATCAGATCCGAATCAGAGATCCGGATCCAACGGACATCACTACCATATACTAGTTAAGTTTGTAACTTTGTTTCCGTATCACTTTGGATGTTTTTGTTTTATTCGTTAACAAATAATACAGGGTGATTCAGTCAACTTCTGAGCATTTCACTCGAATGACGTGCATTAGGGATAAACAATTGAAAGAATATGAGCGCCATATCGAATTTCTAAACAGTTGGAGTTTGTATTGTTGCAACGGCGCTGCATGAAAAATGGCGCCCGCTTTATCAACAGAGCAGAAATGCAAGGTTGTCGAATGGTATTTCGAGACTTAATCACCTGGAACCGTGCAAAGAAAGTTCCGGACGGAGTAGAAGTGTCGAGACGCACCAGGCAGGCAAGCAATCATGGATTTTGTCAAGCAATTTCGTGCCACTGGATGTGTTAAAGGCAAGAAAAAAGGCGGGAGCGAAGCTCGTGTTCGAACGGCCGAAGTTGTCGAAAATGTTCGCACAAGGTTGGTCGATTCCCCTTCCAAAAAATCTGTTCGCCGCCTATCCATTGAAGAAGGCAGGGCTGTCGTATGCCACAGAGAAAGGATTTCCACCTGTTCCCGTATAAGATCCATGTTTATCTGGAGTTAACAGACACTGGAAGACAGAAGCGACAACAATTTGCGATGGAGTTTGGAGCAGAAATGGAAGCCAATCAGGACATTGTGGACAATCTGTGGGTGTCAGATGAGGCCTTCTTCCATCTGTCAGGTGACGTTAATAAAACACAACGTTCGTTTTTGGGGTTCCCAGCACCCTCGTGAGATCCATAAGTCACCTCTTCATCCACGAAAGGTTATGGCTTGGTGCGCGATTTCCAAAAGAGGCATCATTGGTCCGTTCTTTTTTTGAGGGCACCGTAACGTCACAGGCTTACCTTAACATGTTGGAAACCTTCTTCATCCCCCGAGCTGCGAAGGAGGCGTATACCGCTTCTACATCAATGGGGCTAGGCCTCCCACCACTAATGAAGTGCTAGACTTTCTCAATCACAGGTTTCCAGATCGATTCGGGGGTGGCTTTCTTTGGCCCCCTACGAGTCCTGACCTAAACCCATGTGATTTTTATCTCCAGGGGTTCCTTAAAGACAGTGTGTTCACTACAGCACCAAGAACCCTAGACCAGCTGCGACAAAGCATCGTCGACTGCTGCACCCTTGTGGATGCAGAAATCCTGGATAGAGTTATGAACAACTTCACCATTCGGCTGCGAGCAGTTCAAAACGTTCGTGGTGGCCACATTGAGCATCGGAGTTTTTGTTATTTGATGACTATTTTTCTGTCTAATTTGACCGGACTATGGCCTGATAGAAGAAACACGTGCTGAATATGAGAGCAGTAGGTTATTGCCAACATTCCATCTCCTACAACGATAGCTTTACAGACGAGCTCTTATTAAACGTCGAAGATAAATTCCAATCCCTTATGAAACTAAACATTTTTTCAATTTTGCAATATTATAAATTTTTTCTTAAAGTAACCATAGAAACAAATCTGTGGGTCAATGATTTGGTAGTGGCTCGGTCACCACGGAGCAACGCAAGTATTGATTACTTTTACATAGATTTCATAAAATTCTGCGTCCCATAACTAAGGGAGACTCGTGTAATTTGGACCGGCGTGTAAATCGAACCAGCTTTATTTTGCACAATTGCACATTAGATGGCGCCGCTCTTCTGATTGAAAGATGATCATAGCCTTCACTTAGAAAAACACGGGTTGTATTGCTTGAGTTATTGGTGAAAACATATATCAAATTTTCTCTTTTGGTAAGGTCTCTTGTTACTTTGAGGTAAGATAGTAATCGTGTGTGTAACTAGTTAGTATCAGGGATGGGTTAAAGAAAACGGGGTCTATGTACTTGTTAATAGGCATGGTTTTAGTTGGAAAGGTTTTGAAGGTCGGTCCCCATTCTCACCTGTGGTCATGAGTCTTGGGTAATGACCGAAAGGCTGCGATCGCGGGTACAAGCTGCCGATATGCGATTTCTGAGACGTGTGGCAGATGTTACCCTACTAGATAGAGTGCGCAGCAGCACAATAAGGGAGTCTTTAGGTGTTGAGCCGCTATCTCTCCGCATTGAGAGATCTCGCTCAGGCTCGTATGGTCACGTGATACGGATGCCACAACTGGTCTTTCTAGTAGTGATGTCCGTTGGATTCGGATCTGATAATATCCGGATCCGGATTTCGGATCTCTGATATCGTATCCAGATTTCGGATATCGGATTTCGGATCCTTTCGCTGGATGCGTATTAAGACTAATTAGGATTTAAGAGGACTAGGCTATCACTTAATAAAAGCTTTTCTAAACTGCTGTCAGAAAAAGTTTGCATATACACAATTTCCTGTCTAGGATCCGATTTTCGGATCTAGGATCCAAGATCCGGATCTCAGATCTCGCATCCAAGATCCGGATCAGAGATCTCGGATCCAAGCTCCGAATCTCGGATTTCTGACCAACATCCGGTTCTCGGATCTCCGACCTAGGTCCGAAAATAAGATCCGGATATCCGGATCTTGACATCACTAGTTGTTTACCCTACTAGATAGAGTGCGCAGCAGCACAATGAGGGAGTCTTTATGTGTTGAGCCGCTACCTCTCCGCATTGAGAGATCTCGCTCGCGCTCGTATGGTCACGTGATACGGATGCCACAAACTGGTCTTTCTAGGCCGTTGTTATTTTCCAAGCCGGTGGGTAAGAGACCAAGGGGTCGGTGGATACCAGGTGGCTAGACTGCATGGAGAATCTGGGTTCGAGTCGCTTGGGTATTACCAGGGAGGACATCACATCTTTCAATCAGAAGAGCGGCGCCATCTAATGTGCAATTGTGCAAAATAAAGCTGGTTCGATTTACACGCACTCGCACGCTGGAGATCCTCCATAGGGCTCCCGAGATTCTGTTCTTCATGGTATACATAATGATAATTTATAATGCGAGTTTAGGAAATAAAAAATGGAGAAAAATTTGCTATGTTTCAGTACCATGATCATCCATTTTAGGTTAGCCGCTCTAATGCTCTGGCCAAGGTTCCTGGTTCGAGCCCAGGCTGCGGAGTTTTCTTTCTTGTTTTCGTTTAGAATTTTTTGTTGCCCACCTCCAGTTTATTGCTTACTGATAAAAAAGGCATGGGGTCTTCTCGCTCCAGTTTTTCTTAAAATCACGAGGAGTTGGAACCGCCAAAAACCCATTCTTTCTTTTCCGGAATAGGCTTTTTTTTCTCTCTCTCTCTCTCTCTCTCTCTCAAGGTTTCGCAGGCCATCGTCGTCTCTGTATTTGATGAACGACCTGTTCTCCACTGTTGGGTCCTTTTCTTTCTGAGGAGGTTGCGATTGATCGGAGATTGAAGTTTCTGTTTCTCTCTTCCTAACGCAATTCCGTTCACGTTGCCTTTGAACACCACCCACCCGAGATTGGCTGGTGCAGCCGAGCGACGGCCGTTTGCAGTCACTTCCACTACCCCGCTTCTGGCTGAAAAGAGGACCTTCTCTTTCTTTCTTTTCCTTTTTTTAGGTTTTGGCCATTTGCACGTGATCTTTTTCCATTTTCTTTTCTCCCCGGTCGACCGAGCAGCGGCCAATTAAGACGCGCGATAATAAATGCCACTAACACGAAGGGACGCGAGAGAAAAATGGCGCCAACGGAACCGACTTCGCTCTTTTCAATTCTCTTGCTTCTTGGTGTCTATTTTTTTTTCCAATCTCCTAGAGTTTTGTGGATATGTGGAGTGAGGGTAGTTTTACTGTTTTGGGCTTGAAAGAGATGTAAAGACGATGGATGTTCCAAGAGTTTAGACGCAAGGTCTGGTGAGCGTGATGGCTAGGTGAGTGTGGACGACGTTTTCTAGAAGGCCATGGCTCAACGCTGTACAATAGTTGAGTGATTGAGTTTAGTGATGTCAAGATCCGGATATCCGGATCTTTTTTTCGGACCTAGGTCCGAGATCCGAAAACCGGATGTTGGTCAGAAATCCGAGATCCGGAACTTGGATTCGAGAACTCTGATCCGGATCTTGGATGCGAGATCTAAGATCCGGATCTTGGATCCGAGATCCGAAAATCGGATCCTAGACAGGAAATTGTGTATATGCAAACTTTTTCTGAAAGCAGTTTATAAAAGCTTTTATTAAGTGATAGCCTAGTCCTCTTAAGTCCTAATTAGTCCTAATACGCATCCAGCGAAAAGATCCGAGATCCGAAATCCGAATCCGATATCCGAAATCTGGATCCGATATCAGAGATCCGAAATCCGGATCCGGATATTATCAGAGATCCGGATCCAACGGACATCACCAATTGAGTTACTGTCCGCTTCCCACGAAAGTGCCTCTGCATGGTTGAAAGTGCTCACTGCGCGCGCTGCAGTCGTGGATGCGTCCACAGCACTGCTACGGGGGGGAACCGTAACCACGTGCAAGTTAACAGCAGGCTCCAGATGCTGCTTTCCCTGCCTACCCTCGATGTTCCCTATGAGTGCTGTGGACGTATCCACGATTGCAGCGCGCGCAGTGAGCGCTTTCAACAACGCAGGGCCATTTTCGTGAGAAGCGGACAGTACCAACACCACCTAAAGAGAAAGCCTGAGCGCGGAAACGTCATAGGTAGTCATCTTTAATCGCATTTCTACTAGTGATGTCCGTTGGATCCGAATCTCGGATCCGAATTTCGGATATCGGATCCGGATTTCGGATCCTTTCGCTGGATGCGTATTAAGACTAATTAGGACTTAAGAGGACTAGGCTATCACTTAATAAAAGCATTTATAAACTGCTTTCTGAAAAAGTTTGCATATACACAATTTCCTGATATAGGATCCGAATTTCGGATCTCGGATCCAAGATCCGGATCTCAGATCTCGGACCCAAGATCCGGATCTCAGATCTCGGACCCAAGATCCGGATCTCGGATTTCTGACCAAGATCCGGATCTCGGATCTTGGACCTAGGTCCGAAAAAAGATCCGGATATCCGGATTTTGAATTATCCGGATCTTGACATCACTAATTTCTACTAGTACTAATTTCTACCAATAACAAGCCCTAAATTATAACTAGGTATGGTATATAATGTATGAAATTTTGAGTAGAGGTTGTGTTGACACGTAGCCCACGAGATAGACAGGCCCTGGCGCGGAAAAGTCACCTGATCATCTTAGTCATCCGAATAACAATGTCATCTTCATTGTTTCCATCTTGGATTTTAATAATCAGCAATTTTTCGTTTGTTGGAAACAATGAAGGTCACATTGTTACTCGGACTAAGATGGTCATGTGACTTTTCCGCGCCAGGGCAACACCACCTAGACAGAAGGCCTGCGCACAGAAACGTCTTACATTGTTACGTCATGATCAAACGGCCAAATTTCGAGCTTATTATTGGTAGAAATACGATTAACAATAGCCGCTTTCGTGTGATGCAACAATGTATGACGTTTCTGTGCGCAGGCCTTCTGTTTAGGTGGTGTTGGCCAGGGCCTGTCTTTTACGTGGGCTACGGTGTTGACACGAGGCCGACGAGATAACAAGGCCTGGGAGCGAAAAAGTCACCTGACCATCGGGGTGCTAGCAACAATGCAACCTTCATTGTTTCCAACAAAAGGAAAAAATCGATTGTTAATATCCAAGATTTAGACAATGATGGTTGGATTGTTGCTAGCACCCCGATGATCAGGTGACTTTTTTCGCTTCCAGGCCTTGTTATCTCGTAGGCCTCGTGTTGACAGTACTGAGCCTAGACAAAGCGATTATCACGTGCGCGTGCCTATGTCAACAATGCTTAAAAGACGAACAGAAAGTAAGAGTGTATTCATTGTTATAGGACATGCCATTATCTTGCTATTCCTTATGATCACTGTTTTAACACGTGAATTCGACTTGAAGGGGTCCACGAAAAAGCCTGAAAAGTTGATACAGCCGAGCTAAAACCTTGATGGTCCTGTTTCTGAAAACAGAAACTGAAAAGGTTTATCCGTTTTCAAGTTATCGTGGAAGCGTGCACTCTTAGAAGTAGCTTGTTGCTAAAGCTCCTAATGAATGGTTGGAATGATGAACATCCGAGTGCTAACTAGGCACATTTAGCTGAAGGACCACCCGGCCTCACTATATGACTCCGCTCAAATGGCGGGCTGTACTAATGGTGAACGGTGACGACGTCCAGACATGTTCCGCGGAATAGCAGCTTAAAGAAACGCTGGTCTTTAGTGTCATAATGCCCTGGTAGCTCCTTTATACACGAGGATCAAGAAAGTGGATTACTCGGTGAGCAGGTATGTGACGTCATTCCTTTTGGGTGTTCACGTTTCTATTGAGTTTTGAAAACTCCGTTAGAAGCATACCCTGGAGACCCCTGAGTTTGTAAGTTTGATGGATGCGATGATCGATTGGTGGATTGCGTAAGCCATCGATCCGGATAGGCGCTTTGACGGACTCATTTTGGGTTTCTCATTTGGAGAGGGCACCGCCAAGCAGGGAGAGACGGAAGAAAAATGGGCGCCCGATTGAGGGGAAATGAAACCCACTTACGTGTCACGTGATTAAAATGGCCCTTCCAGCTCAAAATGAATTAGCGTGGCTCTGGATTCGTATCTCGCGTTGGTTTCTGTTTCGTGACACAGGGTCGTCTCCGTGGCGTGCCAAGCATTCCACCGTTTGACAAGAGCGGATAGCGGGGACGGGAAGAGGAGCTCATTCGTTCGTGTTATTGTCGCGCTTTTCTTGTCTATCCCTTTCCTGGGTGTCTTTTTTTTCACGCGGGAAACGTCCTAAGAAGAGATGAGTGTATTTTCAGGATCTGCAGTGTCTCGAGGCGTCGCTACACGGACAGTGTCGTTTGCAAGATCTCCGTTGCCCAGGGACTGACTATACAGGGTGATTGATAAGTCCCTTTGGAGGAGTGCGGCACCTCTTTCTAGGCTCTCTATAGTCTGTCCCAGTTCGAAATGCGCAAGTGCCTCTGCGCATGTATCCCGTCGCCGTGATACCATGGTGAAGCGCGCCTGTTGTCCTTTTTAACTTCATTGGAGCAGTCTCCACGTGAGTCCATGTAAAACGTAAACAAACGTTAGCGACAACTATTGACAAACTACAGTGTCGGCTAACCGACAGCACAAGCGGCAGTTACTTCCGAGACGCTGGAGTGAGCAGATCGCTAGTGGCGTGAGCGCGTGTCAGTGACCCCCCCCATCGAAAATGCTCCGGCGTTTGAAGGAGCGAGTCCGCCGCGTCAAAGACAAGTGGGTTCTTCACCACGGCAATGCGCCCCCTCACACGGCGAAGTTTTGGCCAAGTTCAACGTGGCAATACTGCCCCAGCCACCCTACAGCCCTGACCTAGTTTCCAGCGACTTCTTTCTGCTCCCCCGAATTGAGGGAAGCGATTCGACAGGATTCCAGCGGTCCAGGCAGTTATGACGAGTTCCCTTGACGTGCGAAGAGTTCCAGTGAGCCTATGAACAATGGAAAAAACGCTGGCAGTGTTGTGTTGATGCCCAAGGGTCATATTTCGAAGACTTTTAGTTCGCTGTACAAAAATGTTTAAAAGAAGGGGTGGTACGAAGTTTTGCCGATAGATGGCGTTAGGGGTGCGTCTCAGCTGTAAATTTGGGATGACACAAAGTTTGCCAGCCAAGCCGCTCTATGGCTTCCCTGGCCATTGTCACGAAGGAAGAGCACTCCTTTGCGATTCACCAATGCTGGCTCCTTCTGCTGCAATGCCTGTTGCACACGTTCCAACTGCTGGGAGTACAGGTCCCCAGTGGTGGTTTGACCATTTGGCGTCTAGTCCACCAGACACACTTGACTACAAGGTGGATCAGAAATGGCAAATTCTCCCGATCTGAATTTTTGGAACCAATGCCTTGCGGTGCGTTCATTCGCAGCAGCAGCATCATCCCCAAACGCAAGACACATTCGGCGACTTGATGCTGACGGTGACAAGCCCACCTTTGAAGTCATAAAGCAAACAACACCTAACCATCTCCTTCGAGACCTCCATTTGTCTTCATTTCTGCACGAGATGTGACTGGTGTGAATGTCCTGTATGTTTACAGGCCTGAGGGACTTATGAAAAGCGTCTTTTTTGTAGCGTCATGTGAAGGTGACCAATCCCATCGGACCCGAGTGGATTGCCCTTGTCCAAAGACTTGCAGGATTAGTGCGGCACTGGCAGCAGAAAAGCGTTCTTGTTATTTTGCGGACTGGGTGATTGTGGAATGCGCGCGCGCTCCAGAAAATGGCGTCATGCGAGCGGGATAGAGAGAGAAATGGGCGAAGATGGGAGGAAACGTTCTCCTGGGCCGAGAGGCGCTCTCACTAAATGAGTCTCGGACTCTGTGGGCCATTAATCAGAGGTTCCCTTTCGGAACGGAGAAGAAGCTAGCAAAAGGCGCAAACGGTCGCCAGGGAGTTGAGTCGGTTGGTCGTCCGAGTGAGAGGCTCGTTTGGTGGGGGCCCCCGTGATGGATGGCCCTTCCTCCTCCCGTTACGCAGCAGCCGGCCAGTCACGCCTCGGCGGCCGACGCCAAACGTCATTTCCGCCTTTTCACTGTATTGAGCTGTCACGGGCGAAACGTGGCGTTCGCGCGCCCAGTGAGTTATTTCCACTTTTGGCGTTTAATGGATGCGTTCCTCCTCCTCCAAATGAAGACGGAAGCTGACGCCTCGTGCTGCACCGGCGTTTCCACTTGGAAAATTCTCTCTCGTTTCCTTCTGGAAGGACGGCAAAGCGTGTGTTTTGCGGAGAAGCCGGTTTCCCGCCACGGAAGTTGGAAATCGTCAGTTTTTGAGACAGACGGGGGAAGAAGAGATCGTTTAGAGCTACTCGAACACCTGTGTCGATGCTTTTGAGGACGATGGCCTCGTGGTAGATGGAGCCTGGCGAGTAGCACGAGTTGCTTATGGAAAGGTGATGCGGAGTAGACGCCTTTTAAAGCTTTGGAATTGGTGGCTCAATTGGCTCGGATTGGCCGCGCCGCTTTTCGACCGAGTGAAAGGTGGTGTAACCCGATTTACACGAACGCGTCCTCCCGCCTCTTTTCATGATGTTACCCGATAAAGTGATGAGAAGGGCGGGAAACCGAATTGGGCTCTAAAAGGACACAATGGAAGCTAATAATGTGTGCATGTTCACGCAAGTTCTCGCGTTCCAGTTTCATTCTGTTCTCGTTAATGAACGAGACATTGTTGACGCGGTCGATCGGGCTCATGATGATGATGATGATGATGATGATGATGATGGTGGTGGTCTACGAACTTCAATTTCTAATTTTCAGTGTTTTTGGCTAACGGCTGCTCTCATTGACTTGGACGTGTCGCGTTCGAAAACGACAATAAAAACGTTGGATTAGCCCACATGACTAACGGCAATTCACTTGTAATAGGCCAGTGTCGCCACCTGACGCTCAGGCAAAACAGAGAACAAAACTCTCCTCACCTTTCGAATTTCTTTTAGTTGCAAAATGTATGGCTAAGGTCAAAAACTCTCACCAGTGAGAAGAGTTAGCGCTTGGTCGGTCAGAAATCCCAGTGAGAAATTTGTGACGTCATTTTAACGCGGCCAGAAACGCGAGTTAGTGCTGCTATGCCTAACCGGTTAGTCTCACCGTCCTCACCGAGAAAAAGACGGTTAGCCCAGTGAGAAAATACGTCATCATTCTCTCACCGGTGAGGGTTTTTGACCTTAGCCTCTGACACGGTGGAGAAGCAAGGAGAATATTTTGGTGCGATGGAACAATGTTGCAGCGAGCCAAACCAGACAGTAGCTCGGCCCTCTGACGGCAGAAGAGGGGACATCTTAAAAGAGCGTGTTAACAGTTTCCGGCACTCCGCATTCACATAGCGCAGAAGGTAGTATTTGAAGCTTGTGACAAAAGTGATTCAGAGGGAGGTAACCAGTTCGCAGCCGGAATAAAGTTGATCTTTGAAGATGCGAGAGCCATCTGGGGGCAGAAGAATTAGTATCACAGACCACCGGGATTAAGTTCTTATAGTGACTTCCCTTTGACTGTAGAGTCCATGCAGCATTCCATCGCACCAACGACAGCGCCAAGCGCCTGAGTATCAACACGAGACGAACATGCCGGCTTCCCACCCACTCGCCCCCAGTACGCCAGCCTATCCGCCAACTCATTTCCGTAGAAACTCATTTCTATCTTTACCGTTAAAATTTAAATTAATGGCACACACATTGATGAAAAGCTATGATAAAGCTCTAATGTTACGTATTTGTTGCTCAACACGCAATAGTGGCTGACAGGTTTGTTACGTTGTACGATCGTTAAAATACCGGGTGGGCAAGAAACAACGTGAGGTGTTCAGAGCTCGCTAGCGGGAATTCTATTAGGCCAAATGCAGTACATTTTGGTGTATATACTTAATGGAACAGACAGTTTCGATTTCTGCAAAAAAAAAGTACCAAAAGTCGCCATAGGGGGCGCTTATTTCGAGAAAACAATGAATGAACAAATACCGTACAAACCAACAATAAACAATGTTTTATTTTTAATTCCAAATGTGTTTCAATATGACCACCAAAATGTGTGCTGTTCCAATAGCTGCATGCGGTACCCGACATTTTCTACGGCAGCTCGCAGCATATCTGCATTAATTATCTGGAGAGGTCAGGAACATGTGCTTGATACACAAGGCTTTTCTAACCAAAAATCACAAGGGTTGAGATCAGGCGACCTGGGTGGCCATACCATGGGAAATGCGCGACTAATTATTCTTTTCTCGCAAGATCTGCTGCACCTGACGTCCGATGTGCACCATCCTGCATAAAAATGGTAGAATCCAGACGACCCTTTTTCTGCAATTGTGGTATCACAAAATTCTCAAGCATATCGGCATACCTGGCAGAATTGACGGAACAAGTTACCGGTCCACGGGGACGGATTTCTTCAAAAAAGCACGGGCCGATGGTGAAAGAAGCAGTAAAGCCGCACCATATTGTTAGTTTCGGTGAATGCATAGGAGTTGGCAGACACACTTGTGGATTTGATGCAGTTGCGGGTATTGATATCACCATTCAAATAAAAATGTGCCATGGCCATGCATCATCCACTTCGATACGTGCTAAAAATCTCAACGAAAAGTCAGTTCGGGTACGTTCATCTCCAGGAAGCAATTGTTGAACAGGTGGGAGTGAGTTTATAGGGAGAAAATGTCAATATCTTATGCAATATTTTCCTCACCGTCGAATATGGGATATCTGTTTGGCGTGCTATTGCTGGTACCCTGCACAGTAGTCATCTCCTGTTCCACAAGAGCCGTTGCAACTTCTTCAACGTGTTGCTGCCTGATTCGTTTGCACTCCTAGAGTTCCGTTAGATTCAAATCGTTCAATCATTTTCCGTAAGTTAGTTATGCTCATCGGTCCTCTTCGTAACGTTTTCAATCGCCGGAATTGACGAAGGGCGGCACTTGCATTGTCGCTCTTCTGCTAAAACAACTTGACTAATAAGGCCCGGTCAGGCAGAGTAAGCGTCATCGTCAGGCCATTCGTTCGTGAATGATGGGAAATCCTCAGCCTTGCCTTTTATTGCAATCATGATTGCTCAACACGGAACGCGCTTATGCAAATGTATTCATTGTTTTCTTGAAATAAGCGCCCCCTATGGCGACTTTTGTTTTTTTTTTTTTGCAGAAATCGAAACTGCATGTTCCACTAAGTATATACACCAAAATGTACTGCATTTGGCCTAATAGAATTCCTGCTAGCGAGCTCTGAACACCTCACGTTATTTCTTGCCCACCCGGTACATTAAGTTTTGAGCTGTAGCCAAATTCATGCAATTGAGGGGGCAAAAAACGACTCTTGAGTAAATCCAGCAATTCAATTGTTGGACTACAAAATGGAATTGGATGCCTGTGCACAGACCAGGGGATTATAAGACTAGCAAAGGAACCCCACTTTTTTTTTTTGCGCGCAAGCACACCATGGATGCGATAGCGTTCAACTAAGAAGGAGAAAGCAAAATCGTTAGCGGCGGTCAGTTGCAGTTAGAGCATAAAACCTTAATTTTGCTGTACAATTATTCGTCTCGAACTAATTTATAAGATGAGGTAAGCATCCATGAATACTATTTTTATTTAAAATTATAATGCACCGCGCTATATGCCCCCCTCACCAACTGGAAGGCAATTAGCTGATTGTAATAATCTATTTTAAAAAACTAAGTTTGTTTAGAAATTTGAGAAGCCATTCAATTGCCGTCTGATGCTGTCTATTTCATCTGAAGTGGATTTCGTGCTTATTGCTGTGAGTAGTGGAAGAAAGAAGTTCCGTTCAGCGCATTGATACACACACACAGCTTTAGCAATGGAGTCCTTGTATGATTATGTGTGCTCAATTTTTTTTGCGTTTTTGCGGTTTATTTCGAAAGAAACAAAATTTCGCACTTTCTTATTTTGCAAGAATCTACGGCACCTTCAGATGTGTAACATATTTCAATTTTGTGGAAATCTGTGACATACAACTCAGTTGCAAAAATGTACGATCACTAGACAATTTCAATACATCTTTATGCTTGATGTCATTTTGCTCAAAAATGGACGGGAAAATATGAAGTGAGAAGAATGCAATATGTAGAAAACGTTTAAAAACAAATATCAACAAAATTCATCCATTCATATTGTTACAACAGAACATTAAACATACTTTTAGTCCTTCAAAAATATCCAATCACCCAGACTGCTGTTTCAAAAATTTCCAATCACCCCTCAAAAAATGGGAAAGTTTTAGCTGACTGCAACTTAATTTGCATTTTTATCTTGTAAGCTAACTTGCATACAAAAAAAGATTTCTCAGTTTCCCTGTGATTTTTTTGGCACTCAAATCACATGGTGCGAAGTAAAACAACCAGTAATGAAATACGCAATTTGATTGTTGACAAGCACTTACAGAACTATTCTGCTCGCAAAATAGCTACTGAATTAAATATACGTCAAAGTGTAGTTGTTGAAATCATTAAAAAATGGAGAGAACCAGGAAACTCTTCCGCAACTAAGCAAACAAGGAAAACATCAAAAAGTATTTTTCCACATAGTTTCCATCTTTATTTAAGCCCTCAATGTACAGCTCCGGCCAAAAAGTTTGTCACATTTAACTAAGCGTCAAACGTATCCGGTGAGGTGACAAAGTTTTTGGCCGGAGCTGTACTTCCGCATGATCACTTCATAGAAGCTGCCGCTGGTGAAGAGAGCCACGCAGTTTTCACTTGTTCTTCATCGTCATCGCCTTTCGATCCGGGAACAGTTTGTAGCCATTGGACGCGAGGTCCGGACTGTAAAGCGGGTGATCAAGTTGTGGCTACCACCTGTTCCAAGATCTGAAGGAGGTCATCGGCAGCCTGCATTTTAGCGACGATGAACAAGTTAAAAGTGCGTGGCTTTCTTCACCGGCGGCAGCTTCTATGAAGTGATCATGCTGAAGTACAGGGTGATCCAAAAGCTCCATTCTTCTGCTACTTAATAAGCACAGTGCAACATCAACAAGTTGTAACACAACGGCATCTATACAGGCGAGAACTACTGCCACCTATTGACGTTTCGGTTATATCGCATCTCGTATGGGTGCTTACTTCCTCCCTCTAGTTCCAATCCATCAAACGTGAAGGAGGAGCGCTGAGGTCTTTCCTTGGAATGAAGATCTACGGAAAGTACAGCAGCATCACCCTGATTTGAGCCGAACCTTCGAGCTTAAAAATAGAGCCGAACATTTCTATTTTTATGCTCGAAGATTTAAACCAGTTCAGTGGCTGTTTTGCCCATGAGCTCAATTCGTTGCGAAGATCACGGAATGATGAGTCGGATATTGGCGTTGGTTGTGGAACACGTCATTAACCATGCGAAAGTCGCTTCGATTTGGTGCTGGAAGGGAAAGCCCATGGATCTTGACGAATTCTTTGCTTCATTTCTGTGTTGTTTCTTTTTTTTTTTTTTTTTTTAGCTGGTGTCGTTCGCTTAGGCGATAAGCGCGGGGGAGGTTGTGATGAATCGATCCGCGCCGCCTAATCCCGGAGCCGTTGATGGATGGCGACAGTGGCGCCACCGCATTTGCAGCGGCTGACGCTTGCGGCTCCCGATTTAATCTCTTTCGGTCGATCATCTTCCTCCTCCTCCTCCTCCTGTTCCTTTTGATTAATTCTTTGTGTATGCTCTCTCTGCTGCATTGATGCGTCCATGCGCCCTGAAAGCCACTTTTGTTCGTCTATTGACTGACTCTACGCCTCGGAAACGTCCGCCTCACTTTTCAGGAGTCGAAGCGTCATTACCTCGTTAATTATTTAAAAGTTTTGACGTTTTTAGGGTCCTCCTCCTCTTTAGTGGGGACCAGTTGGTGGTGCTGGTATTTCCAGTAGCGCGCAGTAAAATTGAAAAAAAAAAAGGCGGGAATTAAATCTCGCGCAAATTATAGCTGTAATGGCTGTCATTAACGCTCGTAAATAATGATCATGTCATTGGTACGTGACTGTCTTTTTTTTTTTTTTATTGTTTTAGCTGCTGCTAATGAGGGTGGTCTGTCTCCACTCGATTAGCTCTGAGCTACTTAAAAGTAACGTAAACGTTGGGCTCCACCTAATGAAGGGAACAGGTAGCGTTTACAGGCGATTGATCCGAAAGTGGCGTTTTCACCTGGCGAGAGCAGCCGCAATGGCATCCATCATCCCCAGTGACGTCACCATTATCGCGCGGCAACGGCTCGGAGCGTTGGGCGTTGGAAAAGCGCGTCACAGAGCCACAAGTTGGGTATGGTGTTGTTGAAAATTTGGGGCCGGAGGATTTTTACAAGGTAGAGAAATATCCGGATTTCGGATCTCTGATATCGAATCCAGATTTCGGATATCGGATATCAGATCCGGATCTCGGATCCTTTCGCTGGATGCGTATTAAGACTAATTAGGACTTAAGAGGACTAGGCTATCAGAAAAAGTTTGCATATACACAATTTCCTGTCTAGGATCCGATTTTCGGATCTCGGATCCAAGATCCGGATCTCGGATTTCTGACTAACATCCGTTCTCGGAACTAGGTCCGAAAAAAAGATCCGGATATCCGGATCTTGACATCACTATTCGAAACCAGACACTGCTGAAGGACTAGATTTCTACCTATATGAAGTGAGCCGTACACTCACATTCCAAAAGGCATGGGATAGCACCTAATAACGTGTGGGACCTCCTCTAACCCGGCGAAGTGCCACAGTGCGACGTGGCATGGATTCCACAAGTCGGTGGAAGACATCTCAAGACATTGCCAACCATTCCGACTGGAGAGCTCCCCACAATTGGCCATGACGGAGCCACCATCGGCTCGCACGGTGCATGCTTGACAACTTGGGTCCATGGCCTACATGGGGTCAGCGCCACACACGAGCCCTACCACCAGCTCGTATCATCTGGAATCGAGGCTCATCAGACTAGGTCACACGATTCCAGTAGTCAAGAATGCAGACGATGTCTTGTTGTTTTAGCAAGGGCACCCTCGTGGGTCTTCTGCTTCCATATCCCATGGACACGAGATTTCGCATCGATACAGGTCTAGTATCACCCTGGTTGCAATGTGGTGTCATCTGGCGCAGTGTCCGTTGCCTGTTAGCGGTGACCATCCTACTCAGACGCCGTCGGTCCCGTTCATTGAGAAGGTGTGGTCGACCACTGCGTTGTCCTTGGATGGGAAGTAATGCCGTCAAGTTGGTGCTCTCGATATTGATCCACATACCAGTCCATGTTCTTCGTGAAGCCATTGCCACATGAACACCTCACCCCTTACTCTGGCGGTGTAACTAAGCCTACTGACGACACTGATTTGCATGTTTATACTGTTTGAACATGATGCTACTGCCACTTGAAAATCAGTCCACTGCTGTCCCATGGCATGTGAGTGTATTAGGCCTAGGGGGGAAGTCATATGGTGCAGGTGACCGGATGCGGTCATCTTGAAAGCCGCCATCTTAGATGCACCGTAGGGTCTTAAATGAAAGGGGGTCAAGGGACACTGTTATTTACCCTTTGTTGCAGGTGCCAAAGCATGCCACTAACCACAGAGGAGAGGATAGAGTTGATAAGGGCATGGGGAGGAGGGAGTGCAAGGGCTGTAGCAACGGAATTCAATGAACGGCAACTTGTGTCCCATGTTAGTGTTGCCCGGCTCTTCAAGAAGTTCATGGATACAGGGTCCGTAGCAGACAAACCCCATGTGTGGAAGACCCACGACTGAAACGGATGAAAACACAACCATAGCAGTACTGGCAACGCTTGCCACGTTACCAATCATATCTTTTGTTTGGGAACAACTTGACCACCCGCCTTACGGTTCGGACCTGGCGTCCAGTGGCCACCACCTGTTCCAGGATCTAAAGGAGATCATGGGCAGCCTGCATTTTAGCGACGATGAACCAGTGAAAACTGCGTGTCTTTCTTCTATGAAGTGGGATTTCGTACGCATCGTGCAACAGTGCAAGACCGAAGGAATTTCGTTATCGAAGGCTGCTCTTAACTCCATTGTGGCTGGCATACGTTATCAGGCGTTCCCGACAAGTTTACCCACGAAAAGCTACCTTGGAAGAGACCACACCCCAGCCGTTCACCTGACACAGTGTTCAAAAAGATCAGGAAGATAGTAGTAGCCCAGGAAAACCCTCCGACACAGAAGGCAGGAACATCTGTGTCGTCGGTAAACCTGTGCAAGTTCCATAAAGCTAGGGTTCATGTTCTTCATGAACGTCACATCCGTGAACGGCCGCAATTTCTAAGTAAGCTACCTTGCGGGCGAGAAATGGCGGTTTGTTGTCACGTTGGATGAAGCGTGGGTTTACCTCACAGATTGTGGTAAGGTTCGTGCAATGACTTTACTGTCCAGCAGATTGCGTGCGCAAATGTCGTGAAAGTTTACCGACATGGCGGGGTACTGCTCAGAAGGGCGGTTGCAACTTCGTCGGGTGGAGTAAAACGCAAATGACTACCAGATGTTGTACGGAAGGAAAGCAACAAAGTTTGTGTTCATCAAGATAAGGCGTCCAGCCACATCGCGCGCTCGACACAGAATTTCATGGCACAGATGGAAGAAGAGACCGGCATTCGTGCAATACCCTTCTCTGCTCTCCCTGTCAAGTCACCTGACGCCTCCCCCATGGACTTTGTCGCTTTGACCTTCTCAAAAGGGATCTCGGAAGGCGTCGTCCCAAAACCATCGCTGAGTTTGGAAAGCGTGCAAGGAGGTGTGGATCGAAATTCTTCTCGCCGTCTTGCAAAGAAGTCTGCCAGCATTGAAAGTACGCAATCACGTGACTATCATCCAAAATCGGCTAAGTCAAGGAGAAATGAGCCCCCCCCCCCCCATATGCTGGGTTGTTTCCCTTCTTTAGGTTTGCTTTATGGTCCTTTGGATTGGGTGGCACTGGGATCCCTTCTGGGAGATCCTAGCCCGATGACGGGTCGTCTGGACGTTGAACGTTCTCACTTTGCCTTAGTAAGCAAATTGAAGTTAATTTATCAGGGAATACATGAAAGGCGCATGCGTCGCTTTCATTAAATTTAAAAAAAGATTCCGTTTGATCAAGTTTTTTTTTCTTTCTCTCATTTGGAACGCGTTTCTAAAATAGTCCTGACGAAGCAGAAGAGAGAGAGACCATGGCTTCGATTCATCATCATGATCATCATCTTCTTAAGGTTTCATTAATTAACACAAGAGTGGGTGGAAGGCAAAGAAGTGAACTTAGTGCCACACTTTTTTAAGAAAGTTTGCTGTTACAGAAAATTGGTTGGTGGGCTGGAGAAAAGGAAGTGCTTGGGGGGGGGGGGGGTTGCGTTGGGAACGGCCTCTTCCGTGTTCTCCTTTGATTAAACGCCATTGTGTGTGTGGGTGTGTGCTACAGTGGCTGGCCGAATTGAGCGACACTGTGCTTGGTGAGCTCTTTCTCATTTTATCCGCCTGACGAAGAGCGTCGATCACGGCTGGATGAGTGGGTGGGTGGGTGGGTGTTGAAGGAGAATGTGCTTTCTCAGCGTCAAGTGGAAATTGAAACGCAAAACTGTTCGTGCGATATAATCATTCATGGCCGCCAGAAGAGATTACGCGACGACGACGACGACGACGCAAGCGATCCTTTCTTTTAATTGAACCCTCTCTTCCAGATGTCTGCGCATGTAAATCTCCAGTCGATCGCCCAGGAGCGGACTCAGTGGAATGACCGTATATTGACTTGATGCTAAATAAAAAAGAAACTACGTATTAATAGTGAATTGTAATGGTAACATAAAAGTTTATTCATGGTGCATCAAATTGCATATTGGGCCACCTTTCGCTCTTATTAGTGCTTGCATTCTTCGGGGCATGGATTCTATGAGATGTTGGTAGGTTGTAGGAGGAATTTGAGACCAACTCTGAAGAACTGCACCTTCCAATTCCTGCAGATTTGATGGTGCTGGATCCCGCTGCCTGATGGCCCGTTCGATCTCATCCCACAAATTCTCAACGGGATTGAGATCTGGCGATTGTGCAGGCCAACAAAGCAAGGTAAACTCTCCGGCATGTTCCGGGATGTACTTGATCTGCGACAATACTTAAATAATCTTAGGCACGCACACGTCCGTGTAGAGGAATCAAAGGACCCAAACAATGCCAAGAAAACATCCCTCAAACCATAATACTGCCGCCACCAGCTTGAACTGTTGTGGCGATGCAGGTGGGGTCCATGCTTTCGTGTTGTTTTCTCCATATTCTAACCCTGCCATCTGCATGATGCATTTGAAATCGTGACTCATCGCACCACATGACCCTTTTCCAGTCATCTACTGTCCAATCCTTGTGCTCCTTGGCGACCTGGAGACGTCTGCTCTTGTTCAAGGCTTTCGAACTGGTCGTCGGCTTCCATAGCCTAATCTGTGTAATGAGCGGCGGTCACAGTTTGTCCTTGATTAAGATTTGCCGCTATTTGCCGCACTGTTGCTCTTCTGTCGCCCTGGAGAACTCTGGCCAATCTCCTTTCAGCTCGAGCATTGAGGAGCCTGTGACGACCACACGCTTGACGTTGAGAGCCGCTTTTTTGCTTGGTAGTGATGTCAAGATCCGGATATCCGGATCTTTTTTTCGGACCTAGATCCGAGATCCGGAACTTGGATCCGAGATCTCTGATCCGGATCTTGGATCCGAGATCCGAAAATCGGATCCTAGACAAGAAATTGTGTATATGCAAACTTTTTCTGAAAGCAGTTTATAAAAGCTTTTATTAAGTCATAGCCTAGTCCTCTTAAGTCCTAATTAGTCTTAATACGCATCCAGCGAAAGGATCCGAAACCCGGATCTGATATCCGATATCCGAAATCTGGATCCGATATCAGAGATCCGAAATCCGGATCCAACGGACATCACAGTAAACATTAATAACTGCTGCTCTTGAACACTTCACAAGTTCAGCTCTTTTGCTGATACCGGTTCCGACACTGCGCGCGCCGACGGTCATCCCGCGTTCAAACTTAGTTAAATCACGTTTCTTGCCCATATCGTCGCGAAAAACACAGTGCAACTGATGGTTCACCTCACCTGCATTCCCTTTTTATAGCTATCTAGCCCTCTAGCGGCAGCGCTGTGACGCAATAGCGCATTTGCCTAAAACTGTCAGGTGGTCATAATAATTTGGTCACTCAGCGTAAATGTATATGCTGAAAGATGACTATTCGCAAAACATATTTGGGGAATTGCCGCGGACTGACCAAAGATTCGCAACTTGTGGATAAGCCTAACAACAGTTAGCTACTGATAGCAATTTTCTTATCCTGTGGATTCAGATACCATAACTGAATCTCGTCTAGGCGCTTTTGTAACACGTTTGTTCGTTTGATTGCCACTCTTGAGTTCTTTTCTATCCATCAACAGGTACGCGAGTTAAACTTTGTGGCGGGTACCATATATGCTCACGCGCGCTATTTTTGTTTGTGGCCTTATTGCTGGATTGTCTTTTTTTCGTCGGCTGCGAGTCCATCCAGAAATTCTGAAGAATTTTGTTTTTTTGGTTGTACTCTTACAAAAGCGAGTAGAATGAACAAGTCACTCAGCATCATTTGGTTTGTATTCAGGATGTCGTTGTCTTTTATGTTTGTTGTGCTTTTGTGTGTCCTTCAAGGAAGGTGAGCGGATTTGTGTTTGGTTTGTTGTCTGAATACGTTGTGACGTCTTAACTAGTGATGTCCGTTGGATCCGGATCCGGGTCACTATCCGGATTTCGGATCCTTTCGCTGGATGCGTATTAAGACTAATTAGGACTTAAGAGGACTAGGCTATCACTTAATAAAAGCATTTATAAACTGCTTTCAGGACGTCAGGCCTATGGTAATAATTAGTGATGTCCGTTGGATCCGGATCTCTGATTCGGATCTGATAATATCCGGATTCGGATCTAGAAATATCCGGATCCGGGTCCGTATCCGGATTTCGGATCTCTGATATCGGATCCGGATTTCGGATCCTTTCGCTGGATGCGTATTAAGACTAATTAGAACTTAAGAGGACTAGGCTATCACTTAATAAAAGCTTTTATAAACTGCTTTCAAAAAAAGTTTGCATATACACAATTTCCTGTCTAGGATCCGATTTTCGGATCTCGGATCCAAGTTCCGGATCTCGGATTTCTGACCAACATCCGGTTCTCGGATTTCGGACCTAGGTCCGAAAAAAAGATCCGGATATCCGAATCTTGAATTATCCAGATCTTGACATCACTGGTCCTAACTGCTTCCTGTTTGGACGATTTCTTTGGCTAAGGTCAAAAATTCTCACCGGTGAGAAGAGTTAGCGTTTGGTCGGTCAGACATCCCGGTGAGAAAACTGTGACGTCATTTTAACGCGGTCAGAAAAGCCACTTAGTGCTGCTATGCCTAACCGGTTAGTCCAACCGTCCTCACCGAGAAAAAGACGGTTAGGCCAGTGAGAAATGACGTCATCATTCTCTCACCGGTGAGGGTTTTTGACCACAGCCTTTGAACAATAGTCGGCTGCCGGAAGTCGGTCATTCCGTCGGGGACTTTTCTAACAACAAACTCGGCGCACTTGTACCGTCGAAAGTGAAGTCGATGCCAATTAGAAAGGAGAACCATAGGCGGGTTCTTTATCTTAGCCGGCTGGTAGAGACATCCAATGATGACCCAAAAGTAGTCCAATAGTTTTTACTTGGTAAATTGTTGTCTTATGTCTTTGTGGAGACGTCCAGGAAAGAAAAATTGTCCTTTTTTGGCGGCGGTGGCTGTCTCAAGATAATGAACGTGGCTGGCTATTATCTTATGACAGGCCTTTCAGTTGGTTTGGTTTTCTTCTTTCTTTGTTGCTGTTGTTGTTTTTGTTTTCGCGTCGAAGGGATCTCTTCTTTGGATTCTGGATGGAATGGCTCGAGCTCTTAATCGATCGTGGATGGCGAAGCTTTTCTCTTAATTGAGATAGAATCTGGCGGGAAATTGGGAAATGAGCGACTTCTTAAACGAGTCGACTGCTCGTGGAGAGAGGTTTATCTTTTGGTTATCGCGCACGCACAAGATGAACGAACGTTGTTGCCTCTTTTCTTTTTTTTTAAACGACGAGAAAAGGGAGATTTGAAAGGAATTGCACCAAAATTGGTGGGGGGTGGGGGCGATGAAAGTGGAATTGACTCGAGAATAACATTTAAGGGAAAAGAGATATGCAAGCGAGTGGCTTTCGCTGCCCGACTGAAATGGTGGACATATCTGGCCATCTTTGTGAGTTTGCACGTGGCGTCATTAGAGTTTCCAAAGACAGCTTCTCTTTTAGAGGACCAATTTCCTCCTAATTGCTTCACACGAGAGGCGGTCATAAAGTCATTACAATCAACATGAAAGAACGATCGCTTTTGAAAATGTGTGGTGCCACTGGGAAGCGACATCCCTGTAGTGCTGGAGGATACAGAGTGGGGTTTGGTGCAGTGCCGCTAATCGCCGCCAGGGCGTAGAAAGCAACGTGGCTTAGCCCGTCGGAAAATTGGAGGTGCTAATCGTAATAAGGTTCCTGCAGCTTCCGAGCTGTAGTTTGGGTTTGATTGGTCCTATGGGGTCGGCGTTATGGGGATGGGAGTTAGAGGTGACCATCTGACATATAAAGGGTCGGGACACATTAATATGACCACCCGCTAGTATCCGGAATATCCACCTTTGGCGGCAAGCGCAGCAGCTAGTCGACTTGGCAGAGAGTCAATAAGTCTTCGGAAGGTGGTTGCAGGTATCTGGGACCATTCGGCGATCAGTGCATCCCGTAATTCCATCACCGTGCGTGGTGAAAGGTCCAACTTGCGGACATGGCGATCGAGATGGTCCCACAAATGTTCAATGGGGTTGAGGTCCGGGAAGTTTGGTGGCCATGGGAGTAGCTCGAATTCATCCTCATGCTTCTCGAACCAGTCGTGGACAATTTTGGCAGTATGGCAGGGAGTTGTACTGGGGAAACTTGGTGTACTTGGTCTGCGACCATACCACGAAAACATCCCTCAAACAGTCACACCTTCCCCATCAGCCTATCGTCTGCCAACGATGGTGTCGGGATGCCCACTCTCAGATGCTTCCCGGCGAATTCTCCATCGTCCGTCCACTCCGTTCACCAGAAACCGCGACTCGCCAGAGAAAGCAACCCTTTGCCACTCGGCCGAGGTCCAACGGCGATAGATCCATTGCGAAGTGGAGGCGTTTTCGGCGATGCACAGGCGTCGACATGGATGCTGTTACCATACGCCTGCTCAAGAGGGATCGTTGCACTGTCTTGGTGCCGACACGCCTAGTGGCCCCGCTGTTCGCTTGCTGTGTCAGTTGCTGAACAGTGGCACGCCGATTGGTTGCTCGAAACTGTCTGGTTCGTTTAGTCGCGGTACACCTTCACAACGGCAGCCCTAGAGCAGTTCACAAAGGTGGCAGTTTCTGAAATGCTGCCCCACTTGGCCCGATAGCCAATGATCATCCCCTTTTGGAGGTCCGACAGGTCACTTGCTCTGCCCATGACGGCGACAATTGCTGTGATAACGGATGCTACTACACGTCTGCTGTTATCAGCTTTTAATGATATGCAATGATTTTTCATTCATGACGTTCCAACATGTTCGAGGAGAGGTGGTCATATGGTGAAGTATGCAAAACTTCATCAAGATCGGAATAAAACTGTAGATTTGTATTAGAAACAAACATACAAACAAACAAACAAATCCACAAACCCAGAAACATCCTTTTTTATGTATATAGAAGAAGAAACAAAATTCGCACTCTTACAGCTTTTTGCAATCGATAAAATGTAGTTTGCAATTGGTAAAATGTAGTTTGCAATTGAAAAAATAATCTTTTCAATTGAAAAAATGTAGTTTTCAAAATAAAAAATGTGGTTTTCAAAATAGAAAATGCAGTTTTCAAATTAGAAAATAGACAAAAAATTCATAAAATATAAGTCAAAGAAACCAAAGAATTTAATTCTATATATTGTTATAGTACAGTAAATTACAAAATTTTATTCTATAAATATTAGTATTATAAAATTAAAGATTATTATACAAATTACTGTAGATATAGTGTAAAACTATATAAAAACACTAGAAGAGGTACCCGGCGTTGCCCGGGATTATTACACTTGGGATGTAAACAGAACAATCTCAAAAATTAAAATAAATTTTGCAATATCTTAAAAATAAACACATGAAAATGCTTAGTATTAATACAGTAAAAATTCTTAATGAAAATTCGAAAAAAATCTTTTTAAAGGCTCACAATGGCTGGACCTCTCCAAGGATGCCACTGCTATTTTAAACAATTTCTTACTCACGTAATCTTACCTTAGATGTATACTTAGTGTTGTTGCAATTTCCACTCTTCTCTCTATGTGTTGAAGCAAAATTTGGCCATTCATCACTTTGTGCAGTCTAGCGGTCGCGGATTCTTCTATTTACTTGCTTCCCATTTGCTCAATACATCACGGAGCTAAACGAATGCTTCATCTGTCGTCTTTCCACTCTTTCTCAATAGTCTGCTAACTCTCCATTATCTCCATTTACTGATCATTTTTAAAGATTTTCAAGAAATTGTTAAGTACTAAGAACTCTCTTTTCTAAGAAAAGCCTGAATAACAGGAATTCTATGCATTGTTACAAATTGAAAGTTATCCATATTGCATCATCATTTTATGTTCATTGTTATAATTCTTGGAAAGGATTGCTTTATCATTGCATCATCATTTTGAGCTGATTGTTATTGGTGAATTGCGTGTTGAAACCATTGTTGATACCTATTGTTGCACAAACTTTTATTTGCATTGTTGGTCATGAGATATATATTGTTGGTCCGTGCAGAGTGTTTGTGAATTGCGTGTTGATACCATTGTTGCAAAAACTTTGTCTTGCATTGTTGGTCATGCGATATTTCTCATTAATATGCCTTGCCATAACCATGAATATCGATTTTTTATCGATAATTATTATTTTTTCGAAATCTGAGGTAGACAGTGACCTTCCTCATGCTTTGAAGGTCATGTATGCGAAATTTTATCAAGATCGAAATAAAACTGTAGATTTGTATAAAAAACAGACCCACAGACCCACAGACGCACAGACCCACAAACATCCTTCTTTATATATATAGAATACTAGAAGAGGTACCCGGCGTTGCCCGGGATTATTACACTTGGGATGTAAACAGAACAATCTCAAAAATTAAAATAAATTTTGCAATATCTTAAAAATGCTTAAAAATGCTTAAAAACACATGAAAATGCTTAGAATTAATACAGTAAAAATTCTTAATGAAAATTCGAAAAAAATCTTTTTAAAGGCTCAAAATGGATGGACTGCTCCAATAATTTCTTACTCAGATAATCTTACTTCAGATCTACACTTGATGTTGTTGCAATTTCCACTCTTCTCTCGCTGTGTTGAAGCAAAATTTGGCCTTTCATCACTTTGGGTAGTCTAGCGGTCGCCAATTCTTCTATTTACTTGCTTCCCATTTGCTCAATACAGCACGGAACTAAAGGTTTGCTTCCTCTGTCGTCTTTCCACTCTTTCTCAATAGTCTGCTAACTCTTCATTATCTCCAGCTACTGATCATTTTTAAAGATTTTCAAGAAATTGTTAAGTACTAAGAACTCTCTTTTCTAAGAAAAACCTGAATAACAGGAATTCTATGCATTGTTACAAATTGAAACTTATCCATATTGCATCATCATTTTATGTTCATTGTTATAATTCTTGGAAAGGATTGCTTTATCATTGCATCATTATTTTGAGCTCATTGTTATTGGTGAATTGCGTGTTGAAACCATTGTTGATACCTATTGTTGCACAAACTTTTATTTGCATTGTTGGTCATGAGATATATATTGTTGGTCCGTGCAGAGTGTTTGTGAATTGCGTGTCGATACCATTGTTGCAAAAACTTTGTCTTGCATTGTTGGTCATGCGATATTTCTCATTAATATGCCCTGCCATAACCATGAATATCGATTTTTTATCAATAATTATTATTTTTTCGAAATCTGAAGTAGACAGTGACCTTCCTCATGCTTTGAAGGTCATGTATGCGAAATTTCATCAAGATCGGAATAAAACTGTAGATTTGTATAAAAAACGTACACACAGACCCACAGACCCACCCACAGAACCACAGACGCACAGACCCACAAACATCCTTCTTTATATATATAGAAGAAGATTGGATATAAAGGCGGGTTCACATAGCTTGCGAGAACCGAAGAAATACGAGCGAGATTGGAAAGCGAAAGAATTTTACCGCAGTCGCTATCATAAACGTCTCGCTGGTATAAGCGAGAACCGAAAATTTCAAAGGCGAGAGCGGAAAAACAGTTTCTCGCTCCGATCAAATCCAGTTTGATGCTTTACGCTCTCGCAGGAGTCTCGCAAGAAAACCTGGCACCATATCTTCAGTTCGAAGTGCGATGAAGGAGGCTGAGAAACGAGAAGATATGTTAAAAAAGGAAATTTTAATTTCCGAAATTGAAAAGCGGGACGCTATATGGGATAAATTTTAATTTTCTATCGTTTAAATGGAATTTAATTTAAATTTCCAATGTTCCAATGACGATATGAATAACAAACTTAATAATAACCTTTTCCCTTTTTACAGTTTTTACAAATTGGTTTTATACAATTTTAAATGAATTTCATATATTTTTAAATAGATTTCATACATTTTTAAATAGATTTAATACATTTTTAAATGAATTTAATACGATTTAAAAAAAAAATATAATGTGTGTTTGGACGCATTGAACCAACGTGATTTCCTCTTCGTTTGTTAATTTCCTAACTTGTCCTCCTCGATGTTGTTTGTATGTGTGATTCGTTTTTAGAAATTTTCTACTTATACTGGATACTGTCCCTTTACAAATTTTAAATATCTGAACATACCTGTCATTTTAAAAAAATATAATAAATAAAAGTAAAAATATTTTTTAAACTTTACTGACTTATTAGACCGAAAAAATTTACTCGAGCTTTTTACTGTAATCATTTCTAGAATTCTCTCTGATCATCGGAATTTTTTTGGTACTGCCAGCGTTTATTTTTTAAGATGTTGTGGTCTGAATTTCGTTAGGAGTTGACTGGGTTTCAACATTTGAGTTATTTTTAACATTTAATTCATTTTCGCAAGATTCTCCAGTGAAATTGGAATCGTAAATAAGCCCGCCGTTGCTTCAATGTACTAATATTTCCTGTGCATTCATATTTTCATCTATTTCATCCAATTTTACAAACGAAAAATGTTACTAATTTTACAATCGTCTGTTTTGAAAATGTTTGTCGTTAGGTGAAACCAAGAATTTTTAGATACCCCCCCCCCCTTCATCTTGGTGAAACCTTTTTATAATACAGGTAAAAATAGTCTTATAAATTATCGCCAGGTGAACAAAATAATATCCATCTATATATATAAAGAAGGATGTCTGTGGGTCTGTCTGTGGGTCTGTACGTTTTTTATACAAATCTACAGTTTTATTCCGATCTTGATAAAATTTCGCATACATGACCTACAAAGCTCACTGTCTACCTCAGATTTCGGAAAAATAATAAATATCGATAAAAAATAGATATTCATGGTTATGGAAAGGCATAATAATGAGAAATATCTCATGACCAACAATGCAAGGCAAAGTTTGTGCAACAATAGGCCCATTGTGTTCGCATCAACAATGGTATCAACGCGCAATTCACCAATAACAATGAGCACAGAATGATGATGTAATGTTAAAGCAATCTTTCCAAGAATTATAACAATGAACATAAAATGATGATGTAATATGGCTAAGTTTCAATTTGTAACAATGCATAGAATTCCTGTTATTCAGGCTTTTCTTAGAAAAGAGAGTTCTTAGTACTTAACAATTTCTTGAAAATCTTTAAAAGTGATCAGTAACTGGAGATAATGGAGAGTTAGCAGACTATTGAGAAAGAGTGGAAAGACGACAGAGGAAGCACTCCTTTAGCTCCGTGATGTGTTGAGCAAATGGGAAGCAAGTAAATAGAAGAATCGAGAGTTTTGCTTCAAAACATTGAGAGAAGAGTGGAAATTGCAACAACACTAAGTATACATCTGAGGTAAGATTACGTGAGTAAGAAAGGATTTTTTTGTGAGCCTTTAAAAAGATTTTTTTCGAATTTTCATTAAGAATTTTGACTGTATTAATTCTAAGCATTTTCATGTGTTTATTTTTAAGATATTGCAAAATTTAATTTAATTTTTTGAGATTGTTCTGTTTACATCCAAGTGGAATTATCCCGGGCAACGCCGGGTACCTTTGCTAGTAAATATATAAAATAATTGGTTGTATAAATTAAAACATTTAATTTTAGAGTGTGTAATTAAACTTCATTTACACACTTTATATTTATTTAAAATCGTATTAAATTCATTAAAAAATGTATTAAATCTATTTGAAAGAGTATTCAATTCATTTGAAAGCGTATTAAATTCATTAAAAATCGTATTAAATCTATTTAAAAATGTATGAAATTCATTTAAAATTGTATGAAACCAATTTGTAAAAACTGTAATAATAACAGACGCAGCTCAGAATTGCCAGCCATGTTTATCAGGTCATTTCGCGTTCTGTTCTCGCTGGCTATGTGTTGACTATGTTGAATATCGTTGCAAGAGAATAAACGTAAAGCGTAAAACGAATGTTGTTTACGGTTGACGATTATCGCTTAAACTTTCGTTACTAGTTCTCGCCAGCTATGTGGCCAAGCCTTTAGGCGCGTGTTCGCAGCGCACAAGCAATTTTAGTTTGCTGAACGCTTCCTCTACAGGGTTTAGGAACGGGCTATACGGCGGTAGATAAATTACTTGGCAGCTGTGATCATCAATTAGCTGCTTCACTTGGTTAGTTTTATGGAATGGAACATTATCCATAATTACATGGAAAAAATTTAATGTTTTACGTGGATGGAAATTGTGGAAATCTTTTTCCAGTATGGATTTTAGCCTATATTCGAGTTACACACGTTCGCTGAGCTCATCTTGCCCGTCGTCTGCTTAATTTCGTCGCCGTTTATGTAATACAAATAATTGCCACTAGAGGGTAAGGGAGAGCGAGGCTAACTAAAGCTCCTAATCTAGAACTTTAGGGCTAACTGGGACGCTTTCTTTATTTTATTATGTAAATTATTTTGTTTCTTTGACTTATATTTTATGAATTTTTTTTCTATTTATTTTCTATTTTGAAAACCACATTTTTTCATTTGAAAAGATTATTTTTTCAATTGAAAACTACATTTTATCGATTGCAAAAAGCTGTATTTTGCAAGCATCTATTGTAGCTTCAATTGAGTAACATATTTCAATTTGGTGGAAATTTGTGACATACATGGTCGAGGGATTCCCTTGTAAGTGCGTTAAATATTTCATCTGCAATGTGATTAATGTTTTCAGTTAAAAGTACTGTAACTCGTCCACACAAATCACAAACTTCATTCCTATTTCCACTTTAGAGGGCCAAGTCCATTTTAAACTTCTACGATGTTCGTTCAAACTACTAGACCAGGGATGGTCAAACTACGATTTTTCCTTTTAAACATTTTTAAGACAAACCTATGTGACATCACTCACTTTTAAAAAATTAACTAAAACTTATCCTCGATTTTCGTCGCCATCTCTCGTAGAGGTCTATCAGATCGCCTAAGTCTTTTTTGAATAAATAATATAGCCCGCTAAATTTTTTTATTTGGTTCTGTGGCCCGCTCTTAAAAAAGTTTGCCCACCACTGTACTAGACTTTATAACCGATCAACTTCGCATAGCTCAACTTCTGCCAAGCAAGTGAAAGCGCTTTTGGAATGAACTGTACCTTAGATCACTAATTTGACGTGCCGCGAAGGCGTATTTACTAGTGATGTCCGTTGGATCCGGATCTCTGATTCGGATCTGATAATATCCGGATCTCGGATATCGGATCCGGATTTCGGATCTCTGATATCGGATCCAGATTTCGGATGTCGGATATCAGATCCGGATTTCGGATCCTTTCGCTGGGTGCGTATTAAGACTAATTAGGACTTAAGAGGACTAGGCTATCACTTAATAAAAGCTTTTATAAACTGCTTTCAGAAAAAGTTTGCATATACACAATTTCCTGTCTAGGATCCGATTTTCGGATCTCGGATCCAAGATCCGGATCTCAGATCTCGCATCAAAGATCTCGGATCCAAGTTCCGGATCTCGGATTTCTGACCAACATCCGGTTCTCGGATCTCGAACCTAGGTCCGAAAAAAAGATCCGGATATCCGGATCTTGACATCACTAGTATTTACTAAATTTCTGAAAAGGCTACCATTCGTTCAGATTGCTTCCTACGCGCCTAAGTCATTAAATTTTCTTAAGATTTCCTGTTTTTGGTTTGTTTTTTTTTCTTTTTTTTTTGTTTCCCGTCTTGACGGAGAGAAAACTTCTCCTGACGAACTTCCTGTGGTCGAAGTTGCTCAATTCTTTCGATCGAGCTTTTTGTAACGATAAGCACTTAGTTAAGTATGATTATCCTTGGCTTTTATAGAACTTACATCCCTTTTCTGGGAATTTATTGTGGGAGACGGGTTTGTTCCGACTCTTACTGCCGAGTTCGAAAAGGAAACCATTTCAATTTCGATTTCTTGTCAGTGGATCGTATGAAAATTAAACTGATCTTAAACTAAATATCTTGCACTTATGACGTCATTTTTTTAATATTTTTCAGGTGAAGTGAAAAAAAAAACCTCTGTGTACCTTTCGATGCGCTTCCGTCGCAGTCACGCAGAAAGTGCGACTTACCAGTGCTGACGTCTATTACTACTTTTAGTACTGCCGCTACGACTACCTGCTCTCGTCGTCGTCGTCGTTGTTGTTAGTGTTGTTATTATTAATTGTTATTGTTGTTGTTGGAGTGTTTCCTTTCCCGTCTCCTCAACGTGGTTTTTACGACGAGAGGCGGGCGATGGTCGTACCATGACACCGGACGACAGAGCAGTTTGTTCGCCGCCGACGCCAGGTAGACGAAGAGGGCCATTGCCGCACGGACCGTACGTGCTGTTTGTGGCCGCCGACAGGAGGTGAAGCCTCGCCTCCCCCACCACACACCCTGCCCCGACCTCCCCGTCCGTGTGTCCGTCCGTACCCACCTCGATCCCTACACCTACACCTGGACGGAAGCCTTCCTACGCCATTTTGTGTCGCCGTCGTCAGAAAGAAGAATGGGATGAAGCGGGAGCACACGACCACTCTTCCGTTGCCCGTGCCCAGCGACGAAACCTACAGGACGTAAACGCTTAATACTTTGATTTATACAGCAGTGGTGACTTAAACACAAGGTCGTTTGAAAACTTAAGTTCTTCCCAGTCGATTCCAGCTCAGTGACCCCCTCCCCAGATCCTTCCTCTTTTTTTTTTATCCGTTGAAGCCACCTTATTATCTATCCCTTTATCCTTGTCCTTTGCCTGAGCGTCCACGGGGCCTTGTGGGCAATGGTGGTGGAGAGCAGGGACGGGTGCGGTGTCGGCTTCGTCAAACGGTGCTGTTCCGTCAACCAGCCGACCATCAAGCGCTTCATCATCGGGGCGATCCTCTTCAGCGCCGTCTCGCTCCTCTACCTCTCCTACTACGTCTCCAAGTATCATCTGCCCAGGTGAGTACATCCTTTTTTCCTTTTCATTTGCAAATATTATAAGTAACCTATAATACTCCTTAACATAATCAAGTACCGAAAGGTTAAATGGAGAATGTAATAATTTTTTATATAATCGAACTTAAAACAGTCGTTTGTGTGTCTCTATCAGCCGGCTAGCAAATCCGGCTAAGGTAAAGAACCCGCCTCCGGTAGCTGTTGCCATGCTGACTGTAAAGCATCCGATAGTTCCTGAAGGGTAAGCGGTGGTTGTTCCATAGCACGCACATGACGATCGAGGTGATCCCATAGGGTCTCAATTGGGTTGAGGTCTGGGGAATTAGGGGGCCAGGGTAGTACTTGGAACTCGATATGCGGCACCCCGAACAATAGGAGGTACCGCGATATGCCGCTTCCCTGTCTAACCCACTCCTCAGAGCAGACGGCTCATGCGCAGCGCATGCGCTATGTGCAGTAGTGATGTCCGTTGGATCCGGATCTCTGATTCGAATCTGATAATATCCGGATTCGGATCTAGAAATATCCGGATTTCGGATCTCTGATATCGGATCCAGATTTCGGATATCGGATATCAGATCCGGATTTCGGATCTCGGATCCGGATTTCGGATCCTTTCGCTGGATGCGTATTAAGACTAATTAGGACTTAAGAGGACTAGGCTATCACTTTATAAACTGCTTTCAGAAAAAAATTGCATATACACAATTTCCTGTCTAGGATCCGATTTTCGGATCTCGGATCCAAGATCCGGATCTCAGATCTCGCATCCAAGATCCGGATCAGAGATCTCGGATCCAAGTTCCGGATCTCGGATTTCTGACCAACATCCGGTTCTCGGACCTAGGTCCGAAAAAAAAGATCCGGATATCCGGATCTTGACATCACTAGTGTGCAGTTAATGAGATGATTGTGGGCGGAATTTCAAAATGGAGGAGTAGCACGTGCTGTCGCTGTTCTGCTATTACATTTGAAATATGTTTTATTGTCAGTGTGTAACTCATAGATATACAATTCGGATACTAGAAAAAAGAAAAACTTAGTCATGTTTCCATGGATAAAACGTCAACTTTCATCCAATCCCTTCACCTTCTGAAAATAGAAAGAGAAAACTGTATTTGGATGTACTACGAAGAGAGACACTGCCCACAGGAAGGAGAAAAAATTTCTATTGCGCATCGCGATACCTCTTATTGCAGTCGTATGACATGTCGCATTGTCTTGCTGGAAGACAGTCGCCATGTATGGGTATACTTGATTTGCAGTTATGGATAAATTGCCTTCCACAGGTATCAACGGGCCCAGACAATGCCATGAGAATACCTCCCACACCGTGAAGCTGACGTAACCAGCCTGGTTTCGTCCAACAATGGTTGCAGGATGCTTGTTCTCGGAGGTGTCTCGCCTCACCCGCCAACTGCCGTCACTTCTGTGGAGCAGAAATCGTGACTCATCGGAGAAGGCAACCTTTTTCCAGTCCTTGATTTGTTCACCTGCAAGGCTATATTTTATGTTGAAAAACGATAGCGGAAACTCGGGCGGAAGTCGTATTGACTCGGTTAGCCTCCTGAGCGCAGACGCGCTGTCGTTACGCATAGTTTAGGCGAAGGTCAATATTTTCCATGAACAACCAATTGGACAGTAAACATCTTTCAACGCAAGGTGTCATAATTTGAAACTGCAATGTCGGGCCATCAGGGAATCTCACAGTGAAGAGAATAGATGGTGGACGAACGGTTTCTCAAAGAGAAGCTGGAAATGAAAATAGCTCAATCTAAACTGCCTCAACCCTCTCATTTTTATGGAGAGTTTTACTGTTAATAAGCCTTGTGATGAGTTTTCGTTCGAATGACCTCCCGTAAACGTCAGAAACGATCAAAGTTTGTTGTTTTTCCTTCTTTCTCGTCACTTACTTATTCAACAGGCCATTACCACATGGCC
>JAHWFO010078379.1:0-20070 GCA_023313115.1 Rhysida immarginata | reverse complement strand
TTCATATGCACACATCACCCTGGATACTGTAGCACGTGAGACATCACAAAGTGTGGCAGTTTTGGACACAGATGCACCTGCTAGACGCGCCCCAACAATCTGCCCTCTTTTGAAGTCGGTTATGTCTCCCATTATAGCGCTCTGCACAGACAATTTGAAGCTTACTATCCAACTTTTCTACTGGAGTGACTACCAAGAACTCTGACACGTGATTCATTGATATGCATACGATTAATTACCTAGCAGAAGGTTCTATTCAGCCCTGGGGGTATCCAGTGCTATTTGCGAAGGTGTTTCAGTTTCAATGTCCAATACCTGTAGGTGAGCAGAAATGTTGCGAGTGATTTGCATATCTCAAACTTAACGTTCAATAGAAAAGCCATTACAAAGTCTTTAAAGTGATTTCTGGATCTTACATGTCATTATTCTAATTTTGTGTTTGTAACTTGGCATTATTCGATTATTTTGTCATCTTTAATTTATTAGGACCGATAGGTACTTAAGTTTTCACATCGTGCGTCTGTTGGTGCTCTAGCAGTCGAGCGCTTCCGAATTTTCGACATTCGATAACTTAAGTAAAACGAAAGACTGAGTTCGTGGGTGGGAAAAAAAATCGGTGAACTACTTCCGGTTCAAAAGGTCACAAATAACAGAGGGGAACACGTTTTTCAATATACAATTCCATTATAAATGGCCTGCGCACTGATCAATGGTGTTCTCTCTTTGGCATTCCACAGCTAAGGAAGAGAAAAGGCACGTGATGCTCTTCCTTGATGTTCAAAATCAGTCAAAACTGGTTCAATGGTACATGTTTTAGTGGAACCATTATGGTCCATTCAATATTTGAATGGCTTGTAATACATAAAACAACTTGGAATGATGTATTATGAATGAATGTAGTGTAAAATTTTTGAATCACATTGGTTCAAAAACATGTGGTTAGTGGAACCATGAGGGTCAATTGCAACTTTCAATGCTAGGGCATGTAATATACACACACACTGGCCAATAAATTAGAAACCAGTGATGAATTACTGTACTGATATGTAAAGCGGGGTCACAGGTCAGAAACGATTGTGATATGCAAAGGAATGCAATCATGTGAGGTACATGCTCATGCCAAGTTGAGCAAAATGGGGAAAACAGCAGACTGTCTGAGTTCCAAAAAGGAGTTACTGTGGGAGCACGTCTAGCTGGAGCTACGATTTCTCCGGTATCTCAAAAGGTCAGGTCTCCAAGGTGTTCAAGGCGTGGAAACGGAATCCACAAGAGTTGTCGACACGGCAGAATTGTGAATCAAAAACAATCGACACAGACAGGGACCGACGTCGTCTGAGACGGATTGTGCGGCAAAACCGAAGGTTTACTGTGGAGCAACTGACGGCAGACTTCAATGAAGAATCATCGCAAGCCATCTCCTCCAGAACAATGCGCCGAGAGTTGAAGCGAATAGGGATGAAAAGTCGCATGCCAGTGAGGAAGCCCCTGGTGTCGGCAACAAACCGGAAAGTTCGCCTGCAGTGGTGTAAAGAACGGTGTGACTGGACAGTAGACGACTGGAAAAAGGTGGTGTAGTCGGACGAGTCACGTTACACATTGTCTTGCACCGATGGCCGGCAGAGAATTTGGCGGAAGCCCCACGAAGCGATGGACGCCTCATGTGTTGTGAACACAGTTCAAGCTGCAGGAGGAGGTGTCTTTGTATGGGCCATGTTTTGTTGGTATGGCAAGGGTCCCCCGATATTCCTTGACAGTCGGGTGAAAGCCAAAGACTACCTGAACATTGTTGCACATCAAGTCCATCCTGCAATGGTGCATTTGTACCCAAATGGTGACGGGTTCTTAATGGACGACAATGCTACTGTCCATCGAGCAAGAATTGTTCAGGAGTGGTTTTCTGAACACGACACAGAGTTGCAACATCTGCCGTGGCCAGCGTAAAGTCCGGATTTGAATCCGATCCAGAATGTTTGGGACATGTTGGAAAGAGACATCCGTCGAAGGCATCCGCTTCCGTCTACTCTGCAGGACCTGAAGGTCTTTGACGAATGCACGGTCTGCAATTACCTTACCTGCATTGCAACACCTCGTAGAGTGTTTTATAACTACAGCCAAAGGAGGGTCAATACCATATTGAATGAAGGTTTCTAATTCATTGGCCGGTGGGTGTATAAAAAGCTTGGAATGATGTATCATTAATGAATTTTAGGTAAAATTATTGATACTTCAAACTGGTTCAGGGGTACGTGGTTTAGTGGAACCATTATGGTCTCTTGGAACTTTAATGCTAACTATTGCTTGTAATATATCCAACCAACTGGAATGAAGTGCCATGAACGAATATAACAGTATTTTTGATAATCAGAATTCATTCAAAGGTGGTTTAGTGGTACCTTTATGGTCCATTTGAAACTTTCAAAGCCAAGATATGACATGCAATATATCAAACAACTTGTAATGATATATCATGAATGAATACAACATAAAATTAATGACAGCCGTTATTGGTTCAATGGTAACTATTTTAATTATACCATGATGGTATACTTTCGTGTTCCTTTGCGCATTCGGGTTGCAATGGCGGCCCCCATTGGCTAAAACGTTTCAGGTGGACTAATGGTAAAAGGTTTGACTGCTATTTTATTCGAGGGTGGGCTGAAAAGTAATGCCTCCATGGTTGTAACTTTTTTATTTTTTAACCGATTTTCAAAACTCTTTTTGTATCTGATACTCCCATTTCTCCTCTATGGAATGCACTATTCACTTTTCGACGTAGTCCCCATCCCTTTCCACGCATTGTACCAACGCGTGACTAGTCGGGTGAACCCCTCGGAGAGGAATTCCGGGGTTGTCGTCGACACGAGGATTGGATGGCAGCTTTGGATCCTCTTCTGCAGCACGATAACGCCACACGTCAGAGGGGGTTGCAGCGTCACAGTTCAAAGATGAAAAAGTGCAGTTCAAAAATGAAAGACTTCGCACCTTGCGACTTTCACCACTTCCCAAAGAGGAAAGAGCACCTTAAGGGGCACGAGTTGCGTTCTGACGACGAGGTGAAACCTGCCCTTCGGTCTTGGTGTCGACAACAACCCCGGAATTCCCCTCCGACGGGTTCACCCGACTAGTCACGCGTTGGTGCAATGCGTGGAAAGGGATGGGGACTATGTCGAAAAGTGAATAGTGCATTACATAGAGGACAAATGGGAGTATCAGATACAAGAAGAATTTCGAAAATCGGTTAAAAAATAAAAAAGTTACAGCCATGGAGGCATTACTTTTCAGCCCACCCTCGTAGATACGGGTTCAAATCCAGTCTTCGATATTTTATTTTCTCTTCATAATTTTTTTAACATGTATGGGAATGTGTAATTCATTTACTAAATATATTTCCGATTTTCCAATTTGCTACTATCATTTTTTTTTTTATAAAATGCATACACGAATTTTTATAATTAAAGATCCGCAGTGATGAATGAGCATTTAAAAGAAAAAGTTTACTTATCCACTTTTCATTATTTTTTATAAATTTTGCAACTTTTGAGATGATATTTAACTCCCACAAAGATTAATTATTGCACCAGATACTTACTAAACATAATGCACCATTTTGGTATCTATAGTTTATCAATCACCCTTCATTAACGTTTTTAAATAGCATATTAGCTACCAAATTACAAAAGAAAAAAAAATATTTCTCGGAAATAAAATAAAGAAATACTTGAATGTACGTTAAATACAGCAAAACACTGTAACGAGAAATATTAATCGCTACATTGAGCGAATTAACTTTAAATATAAAAAAAGAATTGAGACAGACCCAATTCCTTCTAAAGAATAAGGAAAAGAAATTTCAAATTCCCATTAAATGTCTAAAGAAAGATTGCGAAATGATAATCAATTATTAATGGGGAATAGAAAAATGAAATTGTGCTGCATGGCGTCCCTTGTGCGCGTTATTGTTGAAATAGCATTAAAAGAAATTCCCTTATTACCTTATGGGGTATCCCGCAAAACAATGCTGCTCGATAAAGAACCACGGCTGCCGCGAGAAAGTGAGAAATTCAATAAAAAACTAAACATCGAACGGCAGGGTAAGAGGAATTCGCAGAGCATTGGAATGAAAATGATAAATGGAAGTAGAACGCCATGCTGCAGGTTAGGAAGGACGTGGAGGACCAGAAGGAGGGACGACTGGTCAAGCCAGAAGCTGCAAGTGGTATGACTGAAATAAAAAAAACAGTAACCACGGAAAGAACATCAACAATAGTGGGACACACATCCTCGCGAGGGACAACTAGCTGCAGACAGTGATAATCACGTGGAGATTTTTTAATTAACATTTATTAAAACAATATATACTCAACAATCACTGTCTGCAAAACAGGAAAAAAAACTTAAAGAATAGAAAAAATAGAAACTTAAATTATATCAATTTTTACATAAAAAATCTGAGTTTTCCCGAACAGTTTTGCTCTTTGTTGAACCAGGTTGCTTCGTTTTCTTTTAAAAATTGAATTAATTTGCAGCCACTTTGGGCAATTAGTGCCGTTGCGGGCAGGGACCTCTCCAGTGGAGTTTTGATTTAATGAGATAAATTTAATTAATTAGCTTTTTTTTGGTGGAGCATTGACGGACGATTGGAGGTCTCAACCGTTTTTGGATTGTTGTTGTTGTTGTTGTTGTTGTTATAAAAGAGGTTCTCTCTCCTTTAAACCCCTGAAATCCCATGGGGAAGTGTATAGAAAGTGGAAGGAGGTCTCGCCTCCCGAGATCCCCGACGCGACGAGCGAACGAACGCAGGCTGCTCTAGGCGATTACTCAGCAAATTGCGGGCGGCGGATTAAGAGCTGGCGCTCCCAATGTTTTGAGTGAGAACCCTCGACCTTATACACGTTGCCTCGTTCCCCGTTGAATACTTTAGGTGAGACGAATTAAAGGTAGACGCTCCCGAGTTCTTTAAGGTGGATTATTTGGTTTTTTGCTGGGGCATATTCGGTTTAGCGTGAACTACTTCTAGTCGCGTGTATGGTGAGAACAGACTGAAAAGCGTGGCCTTTTTACCCTTTTGCCTCCATCAATTAGCAAATGGAGATTTCGTTTCATGGAGGTAAGGAGCCTGAATCACAGAAAGTGGGTGAATGTGTGTGCGTATGTGAATGAGATGCCCGCTCTAAAAAGAGTGCTGCGTCGACTTTCACGAAGAAACGTTTCGAATCGTGTAAGCGCATTGCAAAACTACAGTATAAGAAATAAACCTATAGTGGTCTCAAGTATGGCAGATGGGCGGGGTTTTGTCTAAAGCACGTCACGCGTGACGTTACATGCATACCATCTATTGCCAGACCTAAGTAACTTAAAATTATCTGAGCTAATACTATGACCAGGGTCCAGAATATGGTTGGCGATGCTCGATCTGTTCGACCTGCCATATTTTACATGAACTAAATGCTCTTTCTGGAACTCTGAGCAACATATTGACAAGATATCTCCTCCTAACTTATTGGCCCACTGTTTAACTTTTCCAATAATCGTTATTTCCCTTCCGCTTAACCAATGGGAGATATTCTATTCAATTGCCCCTCCCCATCTTTTCTCTAGCATTTAGTTGACTTTTGTCTGTCATCGCTGAAGATGGCTACTTGCTAGCCGAAATACGTATCCGGTATTTCAAATCTCCTTATGGATCAGATTATTAGGTTTATTAGAAATTTTGGCGCGACTACTAAGGTCATTTTGCGCCTTTTACACAAGTTTTAACAGTACGCAGCCCGGGACAAACGCAAACATCCATGCCCACGGCGGGATTCGAACCCACGACCAGGCGGACTCGAGTACTAGAAAGCCTACGCCCGGCCCTTATGGATCGGAGGTTCCCTCTGATTTTGGTTGCTCCATTCCACAGTTTTCAGTAATTGTATATTTGGTCGATTTTGCTTGAATATGAAAGGAATAAAGAACTGGTCTTGGAATAGTAAAGTGGTAGTTTTTTAATGAACCTACACGTTTCGAAATACAGGATAGGGAACGACTACGATCACCGAATATATGGTGATGTCCACCAATCAGGTAAAGGGCACTCATTTTTACGGACAAATGGAATAAAACTATTTGGTTGTAGTCGTTCCCTAAGTGTATTTCGAAACGCGTACGTTCATTAAAAAACTACCATTTTGCTATTCCAAGACCAGTTCTTTATTCCTTCCACAATTTTTGCTTAATTTTTGGTTTTCCTGCTTTCCTGAGTTGTACAGTATACAGGGTGTTTCAAAATTATGTACAATAAATATAGTGCCAAATTGTTCAGGTCAAAAGAAGACGAAAATGTTGTATAGCACTTTGTCTGGAAACGATTTATTTACGCGATACAGCCAACTAAACCCGTGGCTCCAAATTCCAGGAATTGTTCAAAGTGCCCGCCACCAGCTCGTTGCATGAGCGACCGTCTGATGTCATGGAAGAGTTCGTCGCCAGCATTACGAACGGTTTGGCATGCATTTTCAATTCGTTGTCGCAGATCCATAATGTTAGGAACTTGTGTGCTGTAGACGATCGTTTTCACATGACCCCACAGAAAAAAGTCCAAGGGATTAAGGTCGGGTGATCTTGCAGGCCAGGCTACCTATCCACCGATTCGTGTATGCAGCATTAAAGTGTGTTGGAGCGCCATCATGCATGAACCACATGTTAGATCTTATCAAAAGAGGAACATCTTCCAGTAATTCTGGCAATGCATTCTGCAGAAACAAAAGATACGTCCGCCCAGTCAATCGTGGCGGCAACACATAAGGGCCAATTAAGTTATTTCCGACAATTCCACACCAAATGTTCACGGAGAAACGCTCTTGATGCGCTCGAGCTCTGGTAACATACGGGTTAGCATCTGCCCAATGGTGCTGGTTGTGGGAATTTACGATACCTGTCCGGGTGATGGTTGCTTCGTCCGTGAAAAGTATCTGGCTGAGACAACTAGGGTCTGCAGCATGACGACGTTGTATCCATTGGCAAAATCGTTGTTGGTGTGGATAGTCCGTTGGGTTCAGTGCCTGAACCAGTTGCAGGTGGTATAGATGCAAAAGCTGACGGTGAAGAATGCGCCAAACAGATGAGTGCGGAATGTGTACCATGGGTGCTTGTCTGTGGTTCATCATGTATGATGTCAATTATCACATCCTCCTCATCGGAGAATGTGCTACAGGCCGCCCTTGTCCTGTTTGACGACCAAAGGAACCACGCTCCCTCAAATGTCTGTCGACAGATACAAATGTTGGGTTATTTGGCAAACGTCTATTCGGAAAGCGTTCTTGGTAGAGTCTTCTTGCTTCCACAGCATTTCCGTCCGCAAGAGCATACATTAGGTGCATGTCAGTGTATTCTGCACTGGAATACGTGTACATGACTTTTTTTTACGTAAATCGTAATGCGTATGTCAAAGCACGCAAACGTTGTGAAATTGCTATTCCTAGTGAGTGGATGTAGAGTAATGGAAACAAGCGTACACAACTAATGGAACAACCCTAAAGTAGGTTTAAATGGAACAAACCACTCAACGCTGGAACTGCTAAAATATCGTCCGCTAACTACCGTGCTTCCCTACTCTATCATATTGGATTACTCGCAAACAAATCGTTTCCGGACAAAGTGCTATACAACATTTTCGTCTTCTTTTGACCTCAAGAATATGTCATTAAATTTATTGTACATAATTTTGAAACACCCTGTATAAGTACCTAGGAGTATTTGTTTTGTTCTTGATACATAGTTGACCAGAACACTTGACGCAAAAAGATCATTCCTCATTCGTTTTCCTTCGAATTCCTTTATATTGGGAACTTGGAAGTTGAATGTTGACAGGAAACGTCCTCTAGGTTCGGAGACTAGAAGTACAAGAGAGGCATGAGAGTACCGTCCGCTTTTATGATTGGCATTATTATGCATGAGCAAGTTGATGCGGAGATGAACCCGTAAACTTTCTTCACGTCTTTGAATTTCAAAGTCCCGCCAAAATGCATCTAATAACTTTTGAAATGGATTTTGGAGACAGCAGTGTTTTGTCCAACCCCTGTAACAGAAAATCCGTTGCTTGATCCTTCCTTTAAAGTTTATTATTTGCCCAGCGAGCGGTCGTTGTTAAATGCCCTTGAGAGTGTGTTGTTTGCCTTTGAGTTCGTTGGACAATTTCGTCCTGAAATGTAGCGTCGTCGTCGTTCGGCGCACCTTTTGCCCACCTCGTTTTGTTCTCGTTCATTCCGACTGTTTGGCGAGATCGTCGTCGGAAATTCTAATTGGCAGAGCCGAAATACACGGGCAAACAGAAGCGAGGAAGAGATTTCGAACGAAGCCGCCGCCATTCGATTAATTATCATTTTGGATTTGTTTGAGCAGTGAAACCGAGCGCAAACTCGCTCGCTCGCTCGCTCACTCACTTCATTGTCTGAGTTTTATGAATTATTTTTTTTTTTTTTTTTTTTTTTAACCAAATAATTTTTGGTATTCGTTTTTCCCCGAATGCAAACTGACGAACCTTTGCTTCTTTCCTCCCAAATCCTTTTCGCCGTTTCTTATTGGTTAATTCGCTTCGGTTGGGCCGTCGAAGGCGAGGTGCTTGAGACGCAAATGACGCTCTCGCCTATTGACGCTCGGGCAAATGTTCTTTGCTCTCCTGTTAATTTGGAACGGAGTCGTTTCGGCGAGAACTGTTTTTTCCGTGGGAGTGTTTTATAAAATGGTTCCAAATTCCGATTGTAATTGGTGTTTCGACGACTTTGGAGTCTTCGGTAGCGAACGGCACAGGTTTACCTTGAAATCCTTTCAGAGGACACCGATTCGGCGGAATGCTACGCAGGTAGCACGTAGGTCCTCCACCTGATTATTGCGTATTTTGATATTCTTATGGTTTGTGAAAGTGCAGTATTGGGACGTTAATGGTGAGGCGCGAATTTTTAGGTTATGCGTGTGCATTCATAGAGTGAACGTAATATCCGAATCGTGTTTGTTTCGAATATGACGAAAGAAATAGCTCGGCCCCTTGAGTTTCGTTATAAAGAGTTTTTACTGCAGTGTCTTACAACCCCTGGCAAAAAGTATGGAATAATTCATTCATTGTCACCTGGCGTCGTGCTATTGGAATTATTACGAGATAACCGTTCAGAGAAGATCAATGATCTTTTTTTTTTTACACATCTGTCAAGCGTTTATACAGTTATGTATTTAATCTCAGCTGGTTCGGCCGTTCCGGATATTAATTACAATTCATTGAACAAAAGGACTCTTGGAAAAAAGTATGGAATATCAACCATTAATATTGGGTAGGACCTCCTTTGGCCCTTTGCAATCTCTTGGGCATTGATAAATATAACTTTTCGCATTGATGGGGATCAATTTCTGTCCAACATTTCTTGATAGCTGTCTTCAGTTCCTCCAAGTTTGCTGGTTTTTCCATAGCGACCTTTTTCTTTAAGATTGCCCAAACATTCTCTATTGGATTGATATCTGGCCAGGGTAAACGTTTTACTTTTTTTTCCTGTAACCAAACTCCCACTTGTCGGGACCGATGACATGATGCGTTGTTATCTTGAAGAATGAAATCCTCGTCGCCATAGTGATCCTCTGCAGTCTTTAACATAAACGTTTCCAAGATATCGATGTATGCTTCTGAATTGACATTGCATGTAACAATGGCAAGTTCCCCCACCCCCTTATGGATGACACCTCCCCACACCAGCAATCATCTTGGATATTTGGTCACAGAACGAAGGCAGTCCGGTTGAAACTATTCATAAACAAAACGCCTGTAGCTGTCACCACACCCCAGGCACCCCTTGATTCATCTGTGAACATCACTCTCTTCCGTTTTAGGGTCCCTACATTACGAAAAAGTAATTTCTGGAAAATGTCTGTGTCCACGATGGCGTCCAAACGGCTAAAGCTTTCGAGACCAAACTTTAAACTTGAGATTATAATCTTCCTCGGGAGGTCTGATTAGTTTTCCAGTGGAATCGGTGAACCGGAAGCATCAGTTTACTCCGGCGCCAAAATATAAATTTTGAAATATCTGGTTAACCATTGCGTTTATGAAAATTTTGAAGGGACTAAAAAGTGTTCCAATTTCAATTTTAAACAACTTTTGTTAAGAAAATTTTTCAAAACTCCAACCGGAAGTACCAGTTTTACTCTTGTCAAAATCCAGTTTTTGACTAATTCAGGCGAAATAAGACGGTACAGGAAAATTTGTGAAGTATACAAAAGTATTTAGAAGTTAATGCGACCCGGTACAGGAAAAATTCTGCGACCCGGATTCGAACCAGGAACCTCGACTATCATGGCCAATGCCTCTACCAATTGGGCTATCGCAGACACCACGGACAGCCAAGCTGTCTTAAAGACAACCAAGTTGTCACGGTTGAAAGTAGTGATGTCCGTTGGATCCGGATCTCTGATTCGGATCTGATAATATCCGGATTCGGATCTAGAAATATCCGGATCCGGATTTCGGATCTCTGATATCGGATCCAGATTTCGGATATCGGATATCAGATCCGGATTTCGGATCTCGGATATCGGATCCAGATTTCGGATCCTTTCGCTGGATGCGTATTAAGACTAATTAGGACTTAAGCGGACTAGGCTATCACTTAATAAAAGCTTTTATAAACTGCTTTCAGAAAAAGTTTGCATATACACAATTTCCTGTCTAGGAACCGATTTTGGGATCTCGGATCCAAGGTCCGGATCTCAGATCTCGCATCCAAGATCCGGATCAGAGATCTCGGATCCAAGTTCCGGATCTCGGATTTCTGACCAACATCCGGTTCTCGGATCTCGGACCTAGGTCCGAAAAAAAGATCCGGATATCCGGATCTTGAATTATCCGGATCTTGACATCACTAGTTGAAAGCCCAATGGGAGACAGGAACCTGGCCCGCAGATCGAGAATTCTCCACTCCAAACCATCAGAAAGTTGATGAACTCACAAGTAAATAATAATAAATATTAACTGGAGATGCGTCTCCAGTTAATATTTATTATTATTTATTTAAAAGTTAATTTTAACAACTTTTGTTTACGAAATTTTTCAAAATTCCAACCGGAAGTACCAGTTTTACTCTTATCAAAATCCAGTGTTTTGCTAAAATAGGCGAAAGAAAATGGTGTAGGAAAATTTGGAATCTATACCAAAGTGTTTGGAAGCTAATTTGAAGTAACTTTTATTCACAAAATTTCTATCGGAAGTAGCCATTTTAGACAGTTGTTTAACTTTTTTCTGTATTTGGACCAGGACATTTACGTATAAGAAAGTCGGGTGGTGACCACACCACATATTTTTAACGTACAGGTGTTGGATGAAGAAAATATGAAGACTGAACATAGCACCCAAACAGTTAACGTCTTGCAATTCCTTATTCCATAAGCCGCGCTTCGCTTTGTTGGTTGTTATTGGTTACTTGTTGTCGAGGGGGTAGGGTCGTAGCTACAGAGGGTGGCCAATAATGTTTTGAAACAAATTTGTTTATTTATTGCCGTTGAATGGAAAGAGGTATATGTTACAGTTACTCAGTCTGGTATCCCTTGTTATAGTAGATTTGTCTGCCATGCCACCAAAAGGCCTTATCGATGAATTCCTGGGGCATGTTGCGCCACTCCTCCCGCAGCGCCTTTTTAAGCCCGACTAGAGTCTCTACGGTGCCACATCCCCTGCTTAAGGTAACCCCAGGAGAAGAAATCCATCGGGGCCGCATCCGGGGACTGGGGCATCCACTTTTCCGGAGACATTCAGGAGAATTTCTGACTATCCAGAAACTGCAGCGTGTTCCGTGCCACATGGGAAGGTGCTGAATCCTGATGGAGGATCGCACCACCGTTAGGGTATAATCGAGGGGCATCCTTGGTCAGAAATGGTTTGATGATCTTCTGGAGGTAATATTGAGTTTATCTTGGACTGTCTTGGTTGTTACAAATACCTGCCCCTACCATAACGCCCTTTGAATGTGTCGCTTTCCTGATGATGGTGTTTCGGGGAACCAGCACACCTTTGGTAGCGTAGTACATTCGTCGTTGACCTTTGCAATCCGACAGATAGAACCAGGCTTCATCTGTGGTTATGATATTTTGTCATTTTTCAGCAAATAACGATAAAGGGTCCATGATCTTTGCCGCCGTTTTTCTATGTTGGCCGGTGACATCCGATGAACCTTTTTTTTTCTTTTTCCGTCGCTTCAGGTTCAGATGGTACTGTACCGTTGATCTACGAAGATGCAGCAATCGGGCCACGGTTCGCTGACTCGAAGGATTTTCTGATTTGGCCATTTTTCGAGCCTTTCAAACTTGAATGCTGGAAACCACTTGTGGACGTCCCAGGTGTTTCTTCCGTTTTGTAGCTGTCAGGGGTTTTGTTGGCCGGGGATTTCATTTCCGTTCTGATCCTTGAGATTGTGCTTGCACTTACAACGCGGTTAGACTGCTTGACAACTTTTATAATTTGAGGTGTCGTAAAAAACTGATAATTTCCCCCTTTAATTGGAGGTCAATTCTCGGCCGCGGCATGGTTGCATAGGCTCACACTGAAACTGCATAACACGTGGGGAATCAAGGCTCTGCAGCAGCGTTCTAGCCTCAACGCAGGAGGCTCTGTGAATATTCAGATTAGTTTCAAAACTAGTGATGTCAAGATCCGGATATCCGGATCTTTTTTTCGGACCTAGATCCGAGATCCGGATCTTGGTCAGAAATCCGAGATCCGGATCTTGGATCCGAAATCTGAAATCCGGATCTTGGATCCGAAATCTGAGATCCGGATCTTGGATCCGAGATCCGAAATTCGGATCCTGTATCAGGAAATTGTGTATATTAAGTGTTAGCCTAGTCCTCTTTAAGTTCTAATTAGTCTTAATACGCATCCAGCAAAAGAATCCGAAACCCAGATCCGATATCCGATATCCGAAATCCGGATCCGATATCAGAGATCCGAAATCCGGATCCGATATCCGAGATCCGGATACGGACCCGGATCCAACGGACATCACTATTCAAAATATTATTGGCCATCCTCTGTAAACTGAATGTGGCCAGCATGTGGAAGTTATTAATTAGCCGTAAGTCCACATTTTATATAGTTTGTTGCTGGTGTTGTTGTTGTTGTTGTTTGTGTTGTTGCTTACCATCTGTGGCATGCGTTGTGTTTTGTTCCAATTAAATGGGGGTAGTCCAGCTATCGCCGTCGGGTTAACCCGGAATGAGATGACGATGATGGATGGCAGGAGGATGCCCTGTTAATATTAAAGTCCCAGGCGCTCTTTATTAAAGCCTATTGCCCTCTCCTTTCCTTATTTTTTAAGGCGGGATCCCATTTTTTGTGTTGGGGATGTTAAGAAGGATAAAAAAAATGTTTTTATTTAAAAATTAATTTTTAATAATCTGTTCTCTTAATGAAATGCTTCACTGAAGAGAGGGTAGAGTTTTTGGTGTGCACTCGAGCGGTTATTAGAAATTTTTTTTTATTTATTTATTTTTTTTCGTAAACAAGATTTTTAGAGAAGAATTTTTAGAGGGAAGTTGTTTTCAACCAAGATCAGATAACAACGCAACCTCTCTCCAATGCGTGGCTCGTGTTTCAACTTCGTAGGGATTGAGGGCTTGTTTTTCATTTGAGGAACTAGACTGAACAGGTAAATGTTTGTCCCTGTTCTGAAGAAATTCTGTTTGTTTGTTTTGGTTTTTTTTATTTTTAATATACAGGGTGTCCGAAAAGTCTAGCACTATGATTTACACTGAGTTAGCAAAACTCATGGGATAGTTACTTAATATCTGGTCGGGCCACCTGAATTCAACAGCATCCCAGATATGCTCGATGGGATTCGTGTCAGGGCTTTGGGCTGGCCAGCTCAGTCGTTGGACCTCTCCTGCATGCTCCTCGAACCATTCGCGGACGACATTGGAGCGATGTGGTGGAGCATTGTCATCTTGAAAGACTGCTACGTCGTCAGGGTGTTGAAATGTCAAAAACGGGTGCAGATGGTCTCCGATGAGTTGACGATACCGTGGACCATTCAACGTTTGGTCCAGGATAACCAGAGGGCCCATTCCAAACCAGGAAAATGCACTCCAGACCATCACTGACGCCCCACCACCTGTTGGCATGCGGGATCCATCGTTTCGTGAGGTCTGCGCCACACACGGTGCCTCCCATCAGCGTGGTACAGTTGATATCGTGACTCATCTGACCATATGACGTTACGACACTGTTGCAGAGTCCAGCCAAGATGGTTGGTGGCAAATGCACGCCGGAGTGTCCGATGACGCTGGGTAAGCATTGGCACCCGTGTAGGGCGACGGCTGCCAAACCCGAGGGCATGCAGATTCCGACGGATTGTCCACCGAGAGACGTTTTTAGTTCGGCCACTATTGAACTGGTCTGTGATTTGCTGCACTGTTGCTCTCCTGTCTCTCTGAATCATTCGTCCCAGGTGTCGCCGGTCACGATCATTCAGGGCAGCTGGACGCCCTGTATGGTGCCTGTTGTGGACTGTGATGTTTTCATACACCCTGGAGACAGTTGAGCGGGGAAAGCCAAATTCCTGCACCACTGCCGAAATGGAACATCCCATGCGTCGGGCACCTACTATCATACCTCGTTCAAAAGACGTGCCATTTCTGATTAATCACTTATCCAAGCTCTTCCCACAACGTCTAATGGTCCATTCCCAGAATCCGTTACCCCTGTGAATTCGTGAGCCATGCCCATCAATCAGTGTGCTTGCTATCCCATGAGTTTTGCTAACTCAGTGTATAGCACAGTCCAGAAGCGATGCATTAGATAGAACAAAAGCGTCTTATAGCAAGTGGATCGTGGGCTTTCCATTTCCGACCTCAAAAGTGACCTTCAAGGTCATTCAAACCATAACTTTTTCCCTATCAGAGATAGAAGAAAATTTACAATTACGAACTTATAGACCATCCCAAAATTAGTCTAAATCCATGTTTACACTAACTGATTCGTGTGAGATGAATGCGGATGACGATTGGTGTGCTACTCGTCCTACAGGAATGGCACAGTTTCTCGCGCGCAACTGTAAGTTATTCAAATGTTGTTAAGGAATGTTGAAATGAAATGTTTCCGAAAAGATGGATTGGCAGAAACTGACCAGTTTCGTGGCCACGTAGGTCACCGGATCTTACACCCTCAGATTTCTTCCTTTGGGGGTATTGAAAGTTTTATGCCACGGAACCCAGGACACAGCGTGAACTTCAAGGACGAATTGAAGTGGCCATTAGGCAAATTCCTGCCATGAAAATGACAGCTGTCCGGAAGGCAATCACCTATCGTGCACAGTAATGCCTTGCAGCCGAAGGCCAACACTTTGAACATACAGGGTGATTCAGTCAATTTCTGACCATTTCACTCGAATGACGTGCATTAGGGATAAACAATTGAAAGAATATGACCGCCGTATCGAATTTCTAAATAGTTGGAGTTTGTATTGTTGCAACGGCGTTGCATGAAAATCGTATTGTACAACAACAGAGCAGAAATGCAAGGTTGTCGAATGGTATTTCCAGACAAAATCACCTGTAACCGTGCAAAGAAAGTTCCGGAAGGAGTAGAAGTGTCGAGACGCACCAGGCAGGCAAGCAATCATGGATTTTTTCAAGCAATTTCGTGCCACTGGATGTGTTAAAGGCAAGAAAAAAGGCGGGAGCGAAGCTCGTGTTCGAACGGCCGAAGTTGTCGAAAATGTTCGCACAAGGTTGGTCGATTTCCCTACCAAAAAATCTGTTCGCCGCCTATCCATTGAAGAAGGCAGGGCTCTCGTATACCACAGAGAAAGGATTTCCACCTGTTCCCGTATAAGATTCTCTATGTTTATCAGGAGTTAACAGAAGACAGAAGCGACAACAATTTGCGATGGAGTTTGGAGCAGAAATGGCAGCCAATCAGGACATTGTGTACAACCTGTGGATGTCAGATGAGGCCTTCTTCCATCTGTGAGGTGACGTTAATAAACACAACGTTCGTTTTTGAGGTTTCCAGCACCCTCGTGAAATCCATAAGTCACCTCTTCATCCACGAAAGGTTATGGCTTGGTGCGCGATTTCCAAAAGAGGCATCATTGGTCCTTTCTTTTTTGAGGGCACCGTAACATGTTGGAAACCTTCTTCATCCCCGAGCTGCGAAGGAGGCGTATACCGCTTCGACATCAATGGGGCTAGGCCTCACACCACTAATGAAGTGCTAGACTCTCTCAATCAGAAATTCGGAACTCGTGTCATTTCAAACAGGGGGTGGCTTTCGTTGGCCCCCTACGAGCCCTGACCTAAATCCATGTGATTTTTATCTCTGGGGGTTCCTTAAAGACAGTGTGTTCACTACAGCACCAAGAACCCTAGACCAGCTGCGACAAAGCATCGTCGACTGCTGCACCCTTGTGGATGCAGAAATCCTGGATAGAGTTATGAACAACTTCACCGTTCGGCTGCGAGCAGTTCAAAACGTTCGTGGTGGCCACATTGAGCATATCATCAAGACTTTTCCACGGGAATAAAAACTCCGAACTGCCTAAAATATCATACTGAAATGCTAAATTTGTAAACATTAATGGGTCAATAAATCATAGTACTCAAATGGTCAGAAATTAACTGAATCACCCTGTAGTTTAAAATAACCTATGTTCGATTTTGGAACTCAGGACTTAAATTAAATGTGGTATAACACGATGGTGGGAGGGTAGCATACCAATTATCTTCATCCTCATTTATCTCACACGAGTATCTTATGAATCAGTTAAAGTAAACATGGATTTAGACTAATTTTGGGGTGCTCTACAAGTTCGTAGTTGGAAACTTTCTTCTATCTCTGATAGGGAAAAAGTTACGGTTTGAATGACCTTGAAGGTCACTTTTGAGGTCGGAAATGGAAAGCCCACGATCCACTTGCTATCACTAAGTTTACATGCACGTTTCGATCCGGATCGACTTGAGTTAATCCAAAATTGCCTCGCGTTTACATGCATCTAACTCGATCCGGATCGAGTCCAATGAGATGTCCTGTGGGTAAAGCTAGATTAGGAAAGTACGCCAGAATTTGTCATCTGCTACGGAATCCGCCATTGTTGGCTCAGTCGGCCTTATCACTTGAATTACGCTTCCTCTAAAATACGGCTGAAATACAATTTTTAAAAATTTTCTCATTATTATCGTCTGGAAATATAATTGACAATCAATAAATTTTGTAATTATTGATTTTTCCTTTAAATTTTGTTTTCAATTAAAATTTTCTATATTTAAATAATAAGGTTGAGGTTATTTATAATGTTAACTAGATCAAGTTTTTGATTTACTTACACTTTTATTATTTAATAATCCTTAATAACTTTTAAAATGCACTTGCATGTTTAAGTTTTTTATACTTATTTTTATCAAAATATAATTTTATACATTCTTATCAAAACATACTTTTAATAGATTTTTATCAAATTAATTTTTAGATTTATATCAAAAACTTCAATTTATTAGTTTATTTTAATTTTATTAAATTATAAAAAATTATAAAATTACAATTATAATAATTGTAAATAATTGTCAAATTATAATTTAATAAAATAGAAATTCTTAAATTGAAATTTTTGATATAAATATATTTAATTTGATAATTATAATTTGATAAAAAATTATTAAATTAAATTTTGATAAAAAAATATATATAAAACTCCAATTTGATAGACAATTTGAAAATTTTTAATTAGGAAAAATGATATTTTGATAAAAAAAAAGTTTACAAAAAAAATTTAAACATGCAATGTATTTTAAAATTTATTCATTTATTTATTTATAAATATTTATTATGTTGAGGTATAAATCAACCAAGCTAAAATTTATTTATTTATTTTAGCTAAAATTTTCTATATTCTTTCTTTCAACCAAACAGCAAATTTAAACTCGATCCGGATCAGGGTGTTTAAACCTCTTTCCGAGGCATGCTTCCCTGGTTTGAAACCACCTCTTTCGACTGGATTGAACTCGATCCGGATCGGGATGTTGAAGCCTGTTTACATGCCACTTTTTGCAGGATTGACTTGAAACTGGTCTTTCGATCCGGATCGAAAGTGTGCATGTAAACGCAGTGATAGATGTAAGACGCTTTTGTTCTATCTAAAGCATCGCCTCTAGACTGTGATATACATCATACTGCTAGACTTTTTAGACACCCTCCTGTATAGTGCGGACATATTCGTTATCTGATTAAAAACATTAGTCGCGTTCACAACCTCTTAACTTTTCTCGCTTTTCTCACTTAAGTCACTTTCAGCGACGTCATTTTGAGGAAAGCAAAGTCTGAAAGCGAATCAGTACCCATTTACCCCCTGCTTTTGTTACTTTTCTGGCTTTTACAGCTACTGACTTCCAGTTTAGTGGCAGCCATATTGAATCGCCGCTTCCTCGTTTCGATGATTGCTCACCGATAAAACTTGTAATTTCAAGGCGGTAGTAACGCATTTAACGTTGTAAATTTTTATGGTTATAAATTAAGGAATAATAAAACCATGGAGAACAATAAAAACGTTTTTCACAATCAATAAGTCACTTAAGATTTTTCAAATAATTTCAATGTGTTCATCATGCTATTTATGGCTGACGTAGTTTTTAGATGCAAAATTAACAAAAACAGCAAAAGTGATCATGTCTCTTTCTGTTTCATTCACAATGAAAACCTATTTTCTTTGCTTTTCAAAAGCAAACACGAAGTCACTTTCCCTTAAGTGAAAGGATGTGAATGCGACTATTATACAAAAAACTGTCCCAGTACAGAGAGGGTGTTTTGTTGCAAATTTCAGTTCAACTCGCAATAAAGCCATTCTGGGCGTTTATAATTAAAGTTCACAAATGTTAAGAATGCCATCTTGCCTACCTAATGGAATGGGGGCTAGAAAAATCACTTCCGCCGCCAGTGTCTTTTTGACTCTTCTTGACGTGGCGATAGGCCATAAAGAGAAAGAACTACAAAGATGATGCAATACACGGCAAAAAGCTCTCTATGCACTTAAGCGTGGTTCCCACATGCGTAAAAACAACGGCAGAAACCACAAAGCAGAAAAATTTTATGATGTCACTTCCCGTTTCCGTCTCTTCTGCCCGACTGAAAATTTCTGCTTTTTAGAGTTGGGTTGAGTTCAACTTTGTGGCACAAGCAGGGCAGAAACGATTGCTCAGCCAATAGAAAACGATCTCTGCAGTGACGTCCTCTCTCTCACACAAAATAAAAATGTCGGACACTCAGCTCACAAAGGTGAAGAGGCCGAGAAAGAAAATTGATGTAGAAGCGCTAATGGAAGAGGTGCGAAATATATATTTATTAATTCATTAATCAAATTAAATTGAATAAACAACAATTGAATGCAAAAACGAATTGTGTACGTACTGTGTGCACTCGAAGCCGACCGTTTTATTTCTGTATATTATAAGACTAATGTTAAACTTCTCGACCTCAGATTTAAGCTTGCCGATTATTATAATCGGGCAATTATTAAACCTGATTTTTTTTAATTCTTTTTCAGCGGAAAATAAGCACAGGCTTAACATAGCGAATAATGGCAAAATGACAGATCAACGCTAGCGCCACCACTCAGCGATTATGACTAAACAGGTTAATCGTTTTAGGGACACTGTTTAGAGGCCAATGGGCAGGCTATCTCTTATCATGTAGGCTATGGTTGGGGGCGACACTCTTATGAAATGTCGTATATTATATAAAAAAAAGAAATTTTATTATTATTATTATTATTATTATTATTATTATTATTATTATTATTATTATTATTACTAGCAAAGGTACCCGGCGTTGCCCGGGATAATTACACTTGGATGTAAACAGAACAATCTCAAAAAATTAAATTAAATTTTGCAATATCTTAAAAATAAACACATGAAAATGCTTAGAATTAATACAGTAAAAATTCTTAATGAAAATTCGAGAAAAATCTTTTTAAAGGCTCACAATGGCTGGACCTCTCCAAGGATGCCACTGCTAGTCTAAATAATTTCTTACTCACGTAATCTTACCTCAGATGTATACTTAGTGTT
>JAHWFO010078378.1:0-13519 GCA_023313115.1 Rhysida immarginata | reverse complement strand
TACTTACTTACTTACTTTTCAAACCCGCTTATCCGTTAGGGTCGCGGTGGCAGCAGCCCTATGGAGGATCTCCAGCGATCGCGATCTTCCGCCATCAGGCGCATGTCCTCCCTGGTAATATCCAAGCGACTCGAACCCAGATTCTCCATGTAGTCTAGCCACCTGGTTCTAGGCCGACCCCTTGGTCTCTTACCCACCGGCTTGGAAAATAACAACTGCCTAGGAAGACTAGTTTGCGGCATCCGTATCACGTGGCCATACCAGCGCAACTGAGATCTCTCAATGCGGAGTAGTAGCGGCTCAACATCTAAAGATTCCCTTATGCCTTCATATCAACCTAAGGAGAAGTTGATACCGGTGTCCAGTCCAAAAAATAAAAATTTGGAGAAAGCTTCTTATCGTTTTGTTTATTTTTGAGAGCAACTGAAATTCAACTCATTCTGTGGGTGATATCTTTCTGAATTTTAACAATATTTGAATTGGGCTTTTTATAAAAGTAGCTCTATATATTTGGCTAACAAATTATGCAAAAAAAATTTTGTTAACGCTTGCGCATGCGTAGATAAACATTAATTAGTAAAAATGCTCATATTTCATCAAATATTTAATATTTTAATATTCTATATTTTAAGAATTAGCAGGATGTTGTCTCTACTGTAGTTTAAGTTTCCTGAAAAAAGACATTGCATTGGGTTGCAAACCCTGCATGTTAAAAACAAAAACCTTACAAAAATTTTCAATTTTTTTAAAAAAACTATTATATCCTCATGAATATATGTGCTATTCTTATCAAATGAACACAGAAGTAAAAGAAGCCTCCTAATCATATGCTGCAGTACAATGCATTTCAAACATTAATTTTTACAGGGCGATTCCAAATATTAATTTTTTGGTTCAATTTGTTACTGGCCCCCTATTTACCTTTGAGGCAAATCGTTTGCTGAAACATATGAAGTGTAACATGCTCTTAACACCCCTGAAGCCTCAGGATTACTCGCCAAGTATTTTTCTAGATATTCGACAAAATGTCTAAATCGAAAGGTGTTCCTATTATTCTGTCCACCCACTGTACATCTGTCTGGTTTAAAAAAAAAAAATCAAGTAATGAAGTGGCCAGCACAAAGCGTTGATGTTAATCCAATTGAAAACCTTTGGGGAATTACCGGTATGTGTGGATAAATATATGCTGGTCAGAAACCTTTTTTTTTGTGTGGAGGGCTTGAAAGCTGTTATTGAAGTTTACTGATATAGTTTAGAGCCACAATTCCTACAGAAACTTATCATAACAATACCTAACCATGTATTTGATGTTATTAAATGTCAAGGAAAGCAAATCAGACGCCAAAATTGTTTGTTTTTATGTTCTTGTTGCACAACTAATTATTAAGACAAAATTTATGTAAACTTTTGAGACAGACCATTTTCGATTTTTTTTTTTTATTTTTTATTTTTTTTTATTTTTTATTTTTATTTTTTAAATAGAAATAATTGTTATGAAACTATGATTTCCCCCCCCCCCCTCCCACGCTTGAATATTAATGCACAATAAATGTTAATTTTTAAGCACAACAGTTTTTACTTTTATATCTTATGTAGGAAGAAAAAAAATTATCTAAGCTTTTGAGACAGACTTTAATATTCACTTAATAAGATTTCTTTCACATGTAAAATTTATATTTAAAAACAAGAAAGCAAAATAGATTTAACTAAGAAGCTTCTTCACTTGAGTGTTGGGTGTTTGACACAAACTTTTATTGAGGTATTAAGCATAAGAATGTTAGAATGTACATTATATGCATACCTTCATTATTTTTCTACATAACATTCCTATCTTTTTTTCAAAAAAGTTGTGGTAATAGATTGCCATGTTATGTAGCATAAAATTTACATTATACGAGGTCTGTTTATTAAATAACGAGACTGCTTATGAAAAAGAGTTTTATTTTGAAAATTATTCTATAATCGAATGCTCCCCTTCAATGTACTCCCCTCCCCTCGCCACACACCGTTCCATTCGTTTTTTCCATTGGTCAAAGCAATGCTGGAAGGCTTCTTTTGTAAGAGCATTTAGGAGCTCCGCCGATTTTCGTTTCACCTCTTCCATCGACTCGAACCGGGCTCCTTTTAAGGCAGACTTGATTTTCGGAAACAGGGTACTAAATCAAGCGAGTACGGTGCGTGTTCGAGCAGTGGAGTGCCTTTAGCGGCTAAATAACGCTTCACAGACAGAGCGTTATGGGCAGGTGCATTGTCCTGGTGCAAGATCCACGACTTGTTTTTCCACAACTCTGGCCGTTTCTTACGAACTCGCTCTCGCGGTGTTGCCAAAACTTTCAAATAGTAAGTTTGATTTACAGTTTCCCATTCTGTCATCACGATGCCGTTAATGTCGAAAAAAACGATCAGCATGGCTTTATTGAAACAGAGACGGGTCGACCTGGACGTTGGTCATCTTCGGTGCTGTCTCGGCCTTCAGAAAACCGTTTATGCCATTCAAAAACACACGCATGAGATAGAGAATTCTCACCATAGGCCTCTTTCAATAGCTTATAGCACTCAGTCAGATTTTTTTTTAATTTAACGAGAAAATTTCACATTGATCCGTTGCTCGTGTTTTTCGTCACACATTGTTATCGGCACAAGAACAAATCACATTCGTTTCTAACCTCTATAGAGAAAATACTATTATAGCGATAAAAACCTGTTTTCGTACTGGAATAGTAGACACTTCCGGTTATTCCAGGCTGCATTCGTTTCCGCTCCTACCTCTCTACGACGTCTTCTGCGCGTGCAGTCTCGTTATTTAATAGCCAGACCTCGTATATTTCTTGAGCATAATGAAATGAACTTAAGTTTATAGAAAATTTATTTTATCTTGCCATAATTCTTGTGTTCCTTTGAATTAAGTACAAATTAAACTTGTATGCTATTAAGAGAGTTACTGAAGTTACAGATTTATATTTACATATATTTTTAAATGTTCTTTTTAATTTTTTTATAATCATATATTTTTTAATCTTTTAATGTGGTCTTAATCTTTTAATGTATATTAAATACTGGCATTTATATATGTATGCAATTCATGTACAAATTTATGTGAATTAAAATTTAAATGCTTTGTACTGCTATTAAAACCCCATATGTCCTATCTGTTATGTTTTTTGTGTTGGCCTTGCATTTTGGTTATGGCATGACATTCGATCCACTGCAACAGTGCATGCTGAAGGGTACAGAGTGGAATGCTCTGTTGTACTTCACTGTAAGCTTTCCCTAGATTATCTAATGTGCAAGGTGATAAATTTCCCAAGGAAATTCGAGTAGACCAAAGCACAGTGGCTTATAGAAGCGGAATTTTGTGTCTTCACGAGAATGTTACTGAAGTCGATATCTCTGATTCATGTATCTTTAGCTGTTTGATTTTCAGAGTTGGCATTTAAGTGATTTATTTAAATGTTTTTGCCAGTTGTTTTGTTAAAAAGAGTCTGTCTTTCATCCACCACGGAATGACATGATAGCAGCGGGTGCTCTACAGTTTAGGGCCTTCTCCACTAACTATTGTTTTCATTCAGTTTCCTTAATAGATGAAAAATCACATGTTTACAGTGGAATGTTATGATTATTTTTACAGCTTGCTGTATTTGTAATTTGTCCAGTCAGTCCCATAAATTGGGATTGTTTAGTTACAAATTACTTTTTATAAATTAATAAAAATTAAGCAAAAACGGTGGATGAAACAACCAAACAGGGGAAACCTCTAATCCATAAGGAGAATTAGGGGTTCCACCTTTTTGGTTGGTATAAATTGTTTAACAATTTCATTTCTCAAACATGCTACAGGTATTGTGAGCATAACTAGTAAAAATAAATATGAACATTCTAAGCACGGTTTCAGCAGTGAGATCGTTAATGCATAATGATGACTAATCCTTTATTTAAATAATTAAAATAAAAATATTTTGTTAATCTTTTAGGAATTCGTAAAGTCTGTGTTTCTTCAGCAGATGAAGCAATTCAGGCATTTTTAATTGGACAAAAAAATTTGCGCTCTGCTGTTGAAAAACTTGAATGCAGTTATCAAGGTGGACATTATCTGTTTTGTATTGAAATGGTTTGTTTGCAAGAAAATCTAAATATCGACAGTGCCATTATCCATCGGTAACTTTTTTATTTTATTTTATTTTATTTATTTGACGTCCTACCCCAAATTTCCGAAATTGTTTTATTCTGACCGACCATAAGAGGTACAGAAGTTTTGCCGATAGATGGTACAAATAGAGGTACGTCTCAGCTGTAATTGTGCCTAGCAGTGTCATCCTATGTCTACGTGATTTTGAGTTTGAGTCCAGGCGTTTTTGTCATCTTTGTGTTGGCCATGTTCCGATTCTTGATATTAAAGCTGAAGAAAACTGCGGCTGAAACCCCCAGGCTGTTGAAAGAGGCTTTTGGTGAACAAACTTTAGACCAAACATTTGAGTGATTCAAGTGTTTCAAAGATGGTCATGAGTCTGTGGAAGACGACAAGCATTCTGGTCGATTGTCAACTAGCACAACTCCAGAAATGATCACCAAAATGCATGATGTGATCCGAGAGGACCGAAGGCAGACCATCCACGATGTTTATGATTGCCTTGGACTGTCACACGGGACGTTTTGAGACGACTGAGGGAAAACGCGAGGCGCAAAAGGCCAGAGATGTGGAAGAAGAAAGACTGGCTGTTCTATCATGACAATGCTTCAGCGCACACATTGCTCACTGTGAGGGACTTCCTCAACAAAAACAACATGACTGCTGTCCCCTGGCACTCTGTGATTTCTACCTCTTCCGAAAATTGAAATTGTGGTTAAAAGGGCAGAGATTTGACTCCATTGAAGTGATCCAAGTGGACTCGCAACAGGTGTTAAACATGCTCCAACCTGAGGACTTCCAGCAGTGCTTCCAGAAGTGGGAATATCGCTGGAAGCAATGTATAGATGCCCAAGGAGACTACTTTGAAGGGGACGGTGGAAATTAAAAGATTGGATAAGTTCCATATTTTATAGAGGTACATTTCGGGAATTTGCGGGTAGGAAATTTTGGGAAATTATATTTTTGTTATATATATAAGCAGCATAGAGAAGGTTTTATGGAAGTGCTATACAAATTGGAGGATATATTCACATTGAATTTTCAATACAATCATATGTTCCATATGTGTAAGATGAAAGCAGTAAATATTCTACATACACTGCCCTTCAAAAAGACCTGGAAACCCCACTTCATGTACCCTATTGAAAAACGATGCAGTCGCTATGCTTTGCCTGCTGCAACACGATGAGGAAGGCTGTCGACAAATTTATTTACACTCCTCTTCTGGGAGACGTTGCTAATTGGCCTTTAAATAATCCGGTAACTGATGATGATTAGTGACTGGTAGCTTGTGCATCCCTATGCAGTGCTCTTGCACGTCTCCACATCAGTTCAATGAGATTTAAATGCCGACTCTGGGCAGGCTATAGCTGCAGCTTGATATCACCATTTTGAACCATGGATAACCTACTCGAGTCCTGGTATATATACCTACTAAAGTGAGGCGTGTTATACATGCTGGCATCCCAAGTTGTTTTTACCTAATTACTAATTATCTTTTTGTTTAAGATTAAGTAAATTATTTATTTATTTATTTATTTATTTATTTATTTATTTATTTATTTATTTATTTATTAAATAGAATAATAAATATGTGCATTGACAAGAACCAAAATGACAACTGCAAAGCACACATGCATTATTGTTTTATATTGCACTCAAAAAATGCTAATCCCAGTGGTAATAGCTGGCATTTGGCAAGTCTGGATTACATAAATTTATTATTTGCCCTTATTTTCTGCAAAAGTATATCACTTTTTAATTCTGCTTCTGTTTATACAAAAATTTTTTGAAAAATGTGTTTTGCCACAATTTAGTTTCTAGGCTTCCATACGCACCTACAGTTGGTAATTTTTTGCCTTAACTCTTCTTCTTCTTTCTTCAAGGCCCTTACTCCGTTTTTGCCTTAACTCTATAGGGAGTGCAAGTTTGATGTCATGCTTTAGTCCAATGACTCGGATTGGTTCCAAACAAGTCTGGATTCTGGACTTCATGTATTATTCCAACATAGAGACGGAATAAAATCGCTTTGTATAAACCCAGTGTTTATAGCACTTATAAGATATTAAATTGTTGCATTCCTTAAAAAACGATAGCATTTAAAATCAACCTGATATCAATTTAAACAATTGTTCTGTCAAGTATTTTTTAGTTCAGCAAAATATTTGATTAACTCTTTAAATAACTTGTTAATTGATTTATTTAACATTTTTTCGTAGGATATTGCTGTGTGACTTAGCACATTCAGTGAATTATTCACCAGAATCAACCAAGGATCTTCTAGTCAATACATCACACTTCAACACATCTCTATTTGTCCTTGGGCGTTGTTTACGTGTTATGAGGGAAAATGTTTGTAAGAAAGAGTATGTATTAATTTCCAAATGATATCATGATACAGAATTGTTCATTTAATCCCAATATTTGAATTTGGATTTTCTGATTTAAAGATATTTCCAATTTAAGAAATCTGCAAGCACTTGCCAAAAGCACATCTTATAGCAGAGTTTAGGGTGCTAGCCTGTAACATAAGAGCATCCATGGCTGAATGCCATTTGCAAGGGCTTAGCTAGTATACAGGGTGTCCCAAAAGGTCGTTTACACACTATGTGCTGGTCTGTCAGACCATGACGAACAAGCTTTACATAGGAAGTTATGTACAAAAATCAAACCATGAGCAACGTGATCGACACGCAAAAATGTTGACATGACTTTATTAACAAAAACAAACTTAAAAATTCTGGCCACAAGGTTGATGGCAGATGTTACAAGTGTCTCGTATACCAAGAAATACATGTATCCCCACAGGAAGAAATCGAGGGGGTGAAGTCAGAGGATCCCACTTTCTGTTCTCTAATACGCCTGCGAACATTGCCTTCTAGCAGTGGCTGGTCATGTTTTCAGACACAACTTTCTATGTAAATATTGTTTGTCATGGTCTGACAGAGCAGCACGTAAAGTTTGTAAGCGACCTTTTGGTACAGGGTAATTCTAAATGAAAGAAATGATTTTGTGTTTAGTACAAGTAATTATTCATTACAGAACATGTAAGGTATTAATGAATAGGAAAACTCTCAAGTTTACTTGCATCACAATGAATCACTAAACTTGAATGTGGAAGCCATGTGTTACATGACAAATGTCGAATGATAGTTTAATTCTTGTTGAACATGAGCCAAAATCTCCACCTTGAATGGCAGCCATAATTAATTCACTGTTGTAGCTTGGGCAGATTTAATAGGTGGAACATAAGGGCCCTGTTCATTCACCTCCCCCAATATGAAAAAACCTTAGAGGCATCCTGGATGCGAACTGTGAAAAGCCAAGTTGTTAGCATTTTGCAATAACAGTGCCTCTTACTGAGCATAATGGCACTTACATGCACGAGAAATAGAGACTTTTAGAGTTTTCCTATTTTGATCTTATTAAAGCTTTGCATTTCACATATGTTGTTGGTAGAAAGAGAATACTGACATATTTCATAATTTTAAAAATTGGATCATTCCATGTCAAGTCATCCAGGCCATGACACAGACTATCTAGTTGGGAACTGAGATTTTGTGTACTGCTGTTGTACTTAATTTCATGAACTTTTGCCAATTTTTATTGCTTTATATACATTCTGTTGATAGTAATTGCAGAAAGTTTGATACATTTGTTACATCAAAGGAAATTGTAAAACTTGAAAATTGGCTGAAATTTTTTAATGGAAACAAAGTAGGCTGACAATTTTTTCCCTGGATATTCTTTCTGACATGTAGTTTATGAAAACATGAAAGAATTGGCCATATAAAATTTTGTAGATTAATTTTATTTTCATTATTATCATTGTTTGGGGAAGCCAAACTCGGATCAAGTCCGGAAGCCAATCCCAGAGGCAGACCCAAAAGAGGGCCAAGCCCAAGGGACTCAAATGCAAGGGAAGGAAAGTTACGCACTCGTGGGAGTATTGATGTTTGGGTGTAGGAATTTCCTTACTATGTGACAGGTGTTTAGAATTACGAGGGGCGATTGACAAATAAGGTCTCCATGGCTGTAACTTTTTTATTTGTTAACCGATTTTCAAAATTCTTTTTGTATCTTATACTCACATTTGTCCTCTATGTAATGCACTATTCACTTTTTGACTTAGTCCCCATCCCTTTCCACGCATTGTACCAACGCGTGACCAGTTGGATGAACCCGTTGGAACCAACTCGAAGTCCCTTAAGAGGCTCTTTCTTCTTTGGGAAGTGGTGAAAGTCGCAATGTGCAAAGTCTTTCATTTTTGAACTGCAATTTTTCATCTTTGAACTGTAGGCGCTGCAACGCCTCTAGTGTTTGGTGACTCGTGTGCGGGCGGACGTTATCGTACTCCAGAAGAGGGTCCAAAGCTCTAAAAAATAATAGAAAATAACTTAAAAGAAAGAGAAATTGAAAAAGAACTAATAGAAGATATTATAATAAGCTTAAAAACAATAAAATCTCAAAATTACTTCGAATATAATAAAAACTTTTACGAACAACAACATTGGCTAGGAATGGGAAATCCAATTAGTGCAATAGTTTCAGAAGTATATCTACAAGATCTAGAAGAAAATAAATTAAAAGATATCTTAAAAAAATATAATATACAAATGTATACTAGATATGTAGACGACAGCCTGTGTGTATTAGATAAGTCAATTAACATAGAAGAAATACTAAAAGACTTAAATAATCTAGATGACAATATCAAATTCACATATGAAGAAGAAAAAGATAACAAATTAAATTATTTCGATATAATGATAGAAAAAAAAGAAGAAAACAATAAAACAAAATTAGAATATAATTATAGAAAACCCACAACAACAATAAACAGTATACACAAAAATTCAAACCAACCATGGAGTTGTGATGTGCGATACCAATGAAGCATCGATACTTCCGGTATCGATTACTTTAATAAAATACTCGATACCAATATCGAGTACTCAATGAGAAAGTATCGATAGTTACTTACTTACTTACTTTTCAAACCCGCTTATCCGTTAGGGTCGCGGGGGCAGCAGCCCTATGGAGGATCTCCAGCGATCGCGATCTTCCGCCATCAGGCGCATGTCCTCCCTGGTAATATCCAAGCGACTCGAACCCAGATTCTCCATGTAGTCTAGCCACCTGGTTCTAGGCCGACCCCTTGGTCTCTTACCCACCGGCTTGGAAAATAACAACTGCCTAGGAAGACTAGTTTGCGGCATCCGTATCACGTGGCCATACCAGCGCAACTGAGATCTCTCAATGCGGAGAAGTAGCGGCTCAACACCTAAAGATTCCCTTATTGTGCTGCTGTACACTCTATCTAGTAGGGTAACACCTGCCACACCTCTCAGGAATCTCATTTCGGCCGCTTGTACCCGCGATCGCACTCTTTCGGTCATTACCCAAGCCTCATGACCATAGGTGAGAATGGGGACAAAGATAGATTTGAAGACGGAGAGCTTGGCTTTGTTACCCAGCTCTCGTTTCGTTACCACGGATCGCCACAGTTCACGTCTGACACAGCTTGCTGCACCGATCCGAGCATCCAATTCTTTCTCCTGCCGTCCATCACTCGTGAATGCAATCCCGAGATACTTGAACTTCTCCACCTGTCTCAATGAGGCTCCCCTAACATGGAGAGCGCACTGAGCAGGCTGTCTTGAAAGAACCAGAACTTCGGTTTTAGCCACACTGATCTTCATCCCAGCTTCTTCACATTTGGCTGCAAACCGGTCTAGTGCATGCTGAAGGTTCGTGCGAGAAGACCCAAGCAGGACAAGGTCGTCCGCAAAGAGCAACCTCTCCACCAGGCAGTCGCCCACACAAACACGCTCATCGCCTCGGCTGCCCCTGTCTATCCAGTCCATAAAGATAATGAACAAGATGGGCGACAGTACGCACCCTTGGCGGAGTCCAACACCCACGGTGAACGGTCTTGACTTAATGCCATTTATCCGGACACACATCTCAGAGCTTTCGTACAGAGACATGATAGCAACCAGTAATTGCCCATCCACTCCATACTCTTGCAACACTTGCCAGAGCTTCTCCCGAGGAACCCTGTCATATGCTTTTTCGAGGTCCACAAAGCAAGTGTAGACCTCTTTTGCATACTCCCAGGATTTCTCAAAGATTTGCCTTAGAGCAAAGATGTGATCCGTCGTGCTTCGGCCAGGTCGGAAACCACACTGCTCCCCCGACAGTTTGGAGTCGACTATTTCCCGACTTCTCTTCTCCAGACACTTAGCGTACACTTTCCCAGGAATGCTGAGCAAAGAGATGCCTCGATAGTTGTTGCAATCTCTCTGATCTCCCTTTTTGAAGATAGGGATCACAATTCCTGTCTGCCATTGCTTAGGGGCCTGTCCAGATATCCAAGCAACCTGACACACTCGAGTCAGCCACAGGATACCATCCTGATTTAAGGCCTTTAACATCTCGGACCGGATTTCATCATCACCTGCAGCTTTGCCAGTCTTCAGGGACTTAATTGCCCATCTGACTTCTGTTTCAGTGATACTACCGTGACTATTCTCCGCTCCAAGGTGCACCTCGTATGCCTCAGTTGTTGTTGTCACCGGATTAAGAAGAGATGCAAAGTATTCCTTCCACCTATGCAATACGCTCTCCTCCGTTTTCAGAAGCCTCCCATCTGAACTCTTAATAGTTTGTGATGAAAGAGACTTCTTTCCACGGAGGCGGCGCACGGTCTGCCAGAACACCTTGTTTGCCGAACCATAGTCTGCCTCCAATTTCTCCCCGAACTTCTCCCAGGCCTTGGCTTTAGCTGTTGATACTGTCTTTGCTGCTGCTTTTCGCGCCTCAGTGTACTGCACTCGACTCGAAGTTGACTTATTTGCAAGCCATAGCAAATAAGCTTCCTTCTTTGCCTTGACAGCTTCTTGGACTTCACCGTTCCACCATGCAGTCCTTTTCTCACCGCCCTGCGCCACACTCAGCCGCTTACGACCACAGCACAAAGCAGCCGAAGTAATCACAGCAGTTTTAAACAACTGCCACTCCTCTTCAACAGTACCACGATCACTGGGTAGTTCTTTGAAACTTGAAGATATGCTATCTGCAAAGGTCTTCCTCACAGCTCTATCCTCCAGTGCCTCCCATTTGATGCGCCAAGTTTGTCTGAACCTAGTATTTCGCTTGGTTGGCATGGATTCAGAGAACCGCAAAGTGCAGACAACAAGGTGGTGATCAGTTGATAGTTCTGCCCCTCTTCTCACACGAGTATCCAACACGAGTATCGATAGTATCGAGTAAAAATGAGTATTTATTTATATGGTAAAATGCATTTCTGAGAGGACATCGAACCTATACTGGTGCACATGGAGGCTAACATCACTCATTACAATTAGACCTCATTACTATTACTAGGAGGCTATCATCACGTGTCTGAGTCATTAGCTTTTTTTTTTTTATTTCCCGTGCGCCCATAGAGCGAGGCGTGAGCTCGACAGCTCGACCTCGTTAGGAGAAATAAAAACAAACGCTTCGAAAGATACTTCCCTAATCAGTAGGCAGCCACTGGAATAAAAGCGTTAAAATATTCAACAGATTCTGAACTAACGCTGAAAATCGAACATCTTCATTAGGTGACTCATAGGCTTTTTCAGTATCGAGTATCAAACTCGATACCGGCAAGTATCGATACTTTTGGTATTGGTATCGGTATCGGCACAACACTACCATGGAGCCACAAAAACTCAGCATTTAGGAATCTAATTAATAGAGCTTTGACATACCCCATAAAAGAAGAATATAGAGAAAAGGAATTAGGAATAATAAAAGAAATTGGGATTGGGAATTGATACATGGAAGATCAAATAAATAAAACAATCAATAATATAGCTACAGAAATCAGAGAAAAACAACAAAATAATACAAATACAAAAGAAAAAGAAAAGAAAAGAATTTGTTTAACCTTCCATGGAAATATAAGTTACAAAATTAAGAAAATATTTCAAAAGAAAGAAATAAAAGTAGATTAATGACATTACTAGAAAACAAAAGAGAATTTATAGAAAAAGAAAAAAGCGGGGTATATGAAATTAAATGCAAAGAATGTAACAAAATTTATATTGGAAAACTTATTGAAATTTAGAAACTAGATTCAAAGAACATATATATTATATCAAAAATGCACTAAAAAACCCCAAATATGCAGAACACGTTTTATTAAGCAAAACCGGGAATTACGAAGAAACATGCAAACTAGTCTACAAAATTAATAATAAGAGAGAAATAATAATCATCGAAAATTTTATTATTTTTATGCTAAATAAATTTTATCCACAAGAGATTTTAAATAATGCCGAATTATTAGATAGTAATTTATTATTCAACCAAATACTGAAGGAGGAGAAAATAAAAGAACTATTAAGCAAAACCAAAGAATACAAGAACTATGTAATTAAACATTTATTTATAAGATAAGATAAGTTAATATATTTTATAGTAATAAAAATACAATGTATAAATAAGATAAATACTAATATTACTATAATGAAATAATGACAACAATATAATCAAAAAACAATAAATAGAAGAAGTATTGTTCAAAATTTAAAATGAATACCATTGTAAGACATTTAAACATTTCAACTGGAAATACTGATGATGTCCGAAAGGATGAAAATCGATTTTATCTAAACATTAATAAACCATTGCATTGTAAAATGGACGTTATAAAATTATAACAGTAAAGTTTCATTGCCAAAAAAATCAGTTTTCAGAAATGAATGGTATTCACAAAAAAAAGTTTGTTGTAAATTTTGAGAACATTTCCATAATATCCTTAATAGAAATACTGTTAACTACCCAAGAAACATTAACAACATAAGTGAGCATAAAAATTTACAAATGCAACAAAAATTGCAATGTAAAACAAAATTATAAACTATAAAATGTACTCATACATTACATAAGATATGAACACTAACTTCGTTACAATGGTATCTTCTGTGTCACAACTGAATTAACTCAATGTAAAGATGCCTAGAGTTTTGTTTATAGTATTTGAACACTTTCTCAAAAATCAATACTATGTCAACAAGACACAAAATGCTGATGCTGCAATCAAGTTCATGTGGAACTACACCTGTGACACACGCTTTAATGATTCACATTTAATATTTGTAGGCAAGCTAGTTAAGCTTGTTCTTTCATTGCGATAAACACATTCTAGTAATAAGTAAGTGATATAAATTGTGGATAGAACTATCAAAATAAAAATGTTAAGCTTATTGCTCTGTAATATTATAAACGATTTAAAAATCCACTTAGGGATCATCCATAAACCACGTGGTCAAGTAGAAGGGGGAGGGGGGTAAAGAACTGGCCACTGTTAACCATCTGAGTGGGTGGGTGGGGGGGGGGGGG
>JAHWFO010078377.1:0-10930 GCA_023313115.1 Rhysida immarginata | reverse complement strand
ACCTCTTCTATCATCTCCCAAAAAATCTGTACTCAATTCAAAAACACTCTGTATATATAGATACGCATGTAGCGCTTAGCTATTCAATGTTTCATATAGCTTATTATTGAATTGCATTTAATGAGTTATTTATTTTTAATTCTTAGCAGTGTAAGAATTCTATTTATTCCAAAGCCATAATATTGAATCAGTGATTCAATTATTATTGTCTGATATTTGCTATTTGCTTATTTATTTACTTTATTTGCTCTTGTTGTTTAATAAACTTAATTATTTCATTCAATATCATTCACTGTACGTGCCTTCATTCCACTGCGCCTATCTGCTCATATTCAGATATTTTTGCACGTTACAATGATGGTGCGTGGTAGAAGAGCTTGTGAGACCACGGCCCCATAAAATATTTTTTGTGTTGTTCTTTGTGCAACAATTTTGGTGTTTGTGTGCTTCAGTTTACCCAGGTGTTATTGAAGGTGCGTGTTACCAAAACAATACGACCTCAGGTCTAAATAATTATTTGTGATTCTTTCCCAAGTGGTAATTTGTGGATGTTACAAAATAACATCACGAGTGAGAATACGGCTTACAATTTAATTTTTGTGTAGTGATTTGTGCTTCAATTCGCCGTGTGTCCGTTTGGTGGCAGAATTGTGCAAGTGAAATTCTGCGCTTTATATCTACTTGGGGTCGACAATTGCTCAAGTTTTGGTATAGTAGTGTGTAGCTGGACAACAGATTACTTTAAGCCGGTGTATTCAAGTGTGGTGTTTGAGCAGTATTCTTAGTGCCATCTATGTGTGGTGTTCTTCAGCTAACGTTTGAGGGTGCACTTCGATCAGCGTGTTTATGCTGGCAGTGTTTTGATGTGCTTGGGTGAAGCTGATAGCCTAGTGTAAAAGGGCCTACAGCAAAGTGTAGTGATTTTAGAGTGGTGTTTTCCTGCTGTGACGGTACGACAGTTGTGTGGTGATAGGTGTTTTATAGTGTTGTGAGACGCTAATCTTGCAGGGGATTCATCATACTGAGTCCAGTGGCGCAAGTTCTTCGAGTCACAAGCTCCAAGTGTGCTCATCAGCAAGACATCGTAAGGGTGCAACAAGTATGGCGCACGATATATTGTTCGAAAATAACAGTTCGCTTTGGAAACAGTGCGAACAGTCCAACGAAAAGCTGATAAAAAGTTTAACATCGACTGTGTTTAAAGGTGATGACGTTAAGGCATTTAACAGAATTTACAAGAATATAGCCGACCGGCTATACTTTACACTCGAAGAGGAGAAGGTGCAGCTGTATGCTCAAGCATTTGGAAGGAGCGTCAGGGAGTATATCGAGCACGAAAATCCGTTATATTTAGCAGATGCAATGGAAATTGTAGAAGATCTGCTAGATATAGACAGTGAAAGTGATTCGCCAACCTCAAAGTTGTCTGCCCCTCAAACAGACTGTGTTAGCAATGAGACAACGGCCTGCAGTAAAAACAAAAAGTCATCAATCCAGAAAGGACTTGGCACCAAAAAATGGGAATGTTAATCCATTAAGCCAAGATCCTGATAATCCTCTTAGTCATTGGGACGAAAAGGATTTGGACCGACTATTGCAAGAATGTGCCATGGTGATACACGATGAACATTCTACAGAGTTAGCGGATAAAGCGGACAGGTTCAAATATTTATTAGAGCTGAAGGCAATAGATCAAATGGAAGAAGGGTCTATAAAGGTATTAGACGAAAGTGTAAGGATCGGACCCAACGTGATTACGACTCCTTACAGGTACATGTGTCAAGGTAAAGGTGACATTCCTGATCTAGATATCATTATTTGGAAACTACAGTCTGGGGAGTCGGTGCCCGTCTGTCAATATATGAGCATCGAGTGTCGGACTAATTTGTTATCAACCTATATAACTCAAGACATTATCGGTCAGTGTTTAGATCCTTTCTTAACCTGTAGGGCTGTACCCAACAAAAGCTGCAATTCTACAAAAGTTCCATGGGCCAATAAGGGTCAAGTGTTGGAAACGCAACCTAAGACCCACTCCTCACTTCCGGAGTCGAGAACCTCGGTCGAAAGGATAAAGCTATGGAAGAAAACCGAGGAGGAGGAATGCTGTGCCATCAACTACGGCGAGGATCCGGAAAATGGTTGCTATCCGTCATTGGTTAAAATACTGCAAAGTGTTGAAGAAATAGTGAATAGCTGTCATAAGCTATTTACAAAGTTAGTAGGCATAAAAAGTAACGAAACTCGCCATAACGGGGTTGCTAATCCCCTTTATAAATCGAATTTCACTCAAACCGATTCGAAGACTTTATCCAAAGGGCCGAGGAAGCAAAACGCAAACCGGAAGAGGAAACAAAGGGCTTCTGAGATTAGCATTTGCTCAAAAGAAAAAGATTCTGTCCGGCAAAAGCGACAGATTGCAGCAGAGGAAAGCCCAGGATATGGTCTTGAAATGCAAGGCCGAAATTAAACAACAAAACAGCGTAGACGCTACAAGTTTGGAAAGAGCAACCACATAAGTGACCGTAGCAAGCAGACTCGATTGAATCAGCAGAGTAAGAAGCAAGCTGCGATCAAGCAGGATCGGGGATCAAACCAATGGACGCATATGCCAAAAGAGAAAATTCAGCTGTGCGGTAAACACAGTGATCTCAACTATAATCGAAGGCCTTGGAAGCATAGAAAAGTAACTCCAGGGAGAAATGGAGCGAACGAGCCGAGACCCGTCAACATGGTCAACACGCAGGAAGATCTGCGGTTGAAGCTGGCGAGAGTGTCACGGAATTCGGCAACCATCGAGAATTCCGATGACGGGATCGTAAGATATCGTACCCGAGTGTTCTATCGTTCGGAGAGAGGAGCAGAGCAGCGTCATCAACGGCGTCAACAGCGTCAACGCTCAGCAGCCAATGACAACGAGCGACGAGATTCGAGCGCGGATCTCGAATTTGAAAGGAGAGAGGACGTCGTGGGGAGAGAGAGAGACAGGAAGCCTCTCAACGTGTCGGAAAAGACAACCGATGGAAGGCGAGAAGCCCGGGAGCGGTATTTGTACTGCGTAGCCAGAGGAGAAGGCAGGAGAAATCGTTCTCCGCCTTCGCAAAGAAGCTGGAGGAAATTTATTAGAAATCTATGAGGGGTTGAGAACCACTATATTGGAAAAAATTCCAAAAGAATTTACCTACAAAGTGATCTCTCTATTAGAAAACTCCACTCCATATTTAATAATTCTGTGACAACACCTAATTTAAAAGTGTCATTGACAATGTTTCGTAGAATATTTTCGGGGGAATATAACAATGGTTTTCGCTCACCAGGTTCTGATGTTTGTGGTTTTTCTGCCATGCTAGACAACAAGCTTAAGACTGCACCAGGTACAGAAAAACAAGCCCTCATCACGGAAAATCGTATGCATAAAAAAGGGCCAAAATGTTTTTATGAACTGTTACGTGAAATTAAAGACGATGAAATAAGTGTTTGTTTCGATATGCAACAAGTGCAACCTCTGCTGCGGGCCCCAATAAAACAGGCATTTTATTCCCGCCAGTTAGGACTGTACAGTGTCTGTGTAATGAATGTTTAGACCCATAATTGGGTGTTTTTTATTTGGACAGAAGAGCAGGCTGGACGGGGCTCTACAGAAATTCCTTCAGCTCTTTTAAGCTACTTAACAACCTGTAATTTCGCTGACAAAAAACATTTAAAACTTTTTCGTGACAGTTGCTCGGGGCAAAATAAGAGCAGCCATGTTCTTCACGCGCTTATGCTGTTCTTAGCCAGACATGAGGGTAGTTTGCAAACAATTACAATAACATTTCCTGTTAGAGGACATTCGTTCCTCCCTGCAGATCGTGTATTTGGGAGGATCGAAAAACTGTTGAGGAAGATGCCCACAATAATTAATAAGAACGAGTACTACAGAGAATATGAAAAAGTGGGCAAAGTTCAACTGTGGGGAACAGATTGGGCGTTATATGACGTGAAAAGTCTAGGAAAAAAATTAAAAGCTCTAGATTTGATCAGTGAAAAGAAAAGAAAAGAAGTACGATTTAAAGAAAGATTGAAGATAAGTAAATGATAATCGTGAAAGGTAATGAGTTCTACAGGTTTGAAAATGAAGGTCTGATAAAGTGTACACTACTAAAGAGGGGTTCAAGTTGGAACCATATTTTGAAGAAATTCCTTTAATTCACCCAATTAGCGCCGCTAAGAAACAGGATGTTGATGGGCTCCTTAAAATTTTATTTGAGAAAGACTGGAAAAATGAGGACAGCCTGCAGTGGTACAAGAAAATTGTTACTGGTGAAGAGTGGTCAGCATCTGAGATAATGAAGATGCCGATGTTTTATGAAGACGAACATACTATTCACGTCTAAACAAGAACATTAGCGCAAAAATTTATTAGCAATTTATTATAACTGAAATTAATTATCGCAAAAAGTTAATTTTTACGTTCATTATGTAAGTTTAAATATGTCCCCAACATTTTAGAATTTATATATTTGTATTTCATTCATAACAATAGTATTTTGTACAATAAGCTATTGAAAAGATAAGACTGCTTAATGCTTCAATCATAACCTCACATATCCATATTTAAATATTATTTATTTAATACACTATTGAGTTGTGATTTACAGGTGTTAAGTAAAATGATTTCTAAGATCAATAAGTCAATTACCATAACCTTTTTATAACTATCAACTGTAAGATCATTGTTATTTGTGTTTTTCATGTATACTCAACATTTGTATTTCGGGACCTATGAGCTTTTGCATGCCGGCTCCTTAAATAACCGACGTTACATATTTCAGAAGTTTTCTATGGTTAGAAGTTTTTCCCTTCCTATACAAGTATTAAACTCCTGCATCTTCCTTGATCGTCCTTGTTTTTTACTATACCCTTGTTTAATCCAGCTTTAAGTAGATGTTCACTTATTCTTTAGAAAATTATTTACACGATGAATCAATTAGATAGGTTTTCTGTTCCTAGTCAAAACAGGAAAAGGAGTCGTAGGGAGGGTTTTCTCTATATGTCTAACACGGGGGCAGCCGTAGCCCAGTTGTCTCACCTTGCTCAATGCAATGGTGGAGTTAAGCAACCTTAGGCGCGGCTAATCACAGGTTGAGTGACCACATGGAAATTTCCATCTTCCCCCGTGCTTCGGAGGGCACGTAAAGCCGTCGGTCCCGGCTGCTGCGACCATCATACAGCAGTCGTTAAGATATAGGGATGGCGCAAAACTCCCTCGAAGGACAGGATTGGTCGCTTTCGTTTATAGAAATTTCGGACAGTGTTACTTCGTGCGGCATTTCTTTCATTAAAAACTTTACTATTCATCTTTGCTCCATGAAAATCAAATGTAATTGAAGTTTACCTAGTAAAAATTATTATCGTAAATAAATTATTACTTATAATAAAAGAAGATATTCTTGAGGTTGTATTCCAGGATTCCATTTAAAGCAACTTTAAATGAATTGAAATTTTGAGTCTCTCGTTACCTCTGATAAGGAATAAAATGGACGCGACAGCAACGAACAGGACGAGTTCATAAGAACTAAGCCTGAAGAAATGGGATACCGCAATTCAGCAGAGAAAAAGAGATCGTTAACGACGACATTTAACCAATTTTAAAAACTAACAAGCTGTAAAACGGGACATGGACACGGAGGGAAGAGGAAAAATTGTCGGTCGGGCGTGAGTCAGCGAATCCCTCCCGTTTCCGGCGTCATTTCCCAGGGGAGGACCCGTCATTAATTCTGGAAATCTCCGCTGCCATATTAAGAACGAAGGGTAATGACAACACGGAAAACTTAGTAATTGGAAGATATTCAATTTTGAGATGCGATTAAGAAAACAGAACTCATTTCCCTTCCTTCATTCCACGATTTTTAAAAACTTGCGGTATTTCGTCTGTTATTTACAATCTTGTCTTTAATGAAATTATTTTTCTTGCACTTATTTATGCATTACTATAATGATTCCTTACGGAATTGTTACATGAAATAACAATTCATTATCGAAACCCAATTTACTCAAATCTTGCTCGAATTCTCGATTAAGATTTCATTATTCATAAAAGAAAAACAAGAAAATTGAGTTCAGATTACTGCTTTATTAGGAGCTTTAGCAACAAGCTACTTATAAGAATGCACGCTTGGTCCATACGTTTATCCGGCCGGCCGCCGTTGCACGATAACTTAAAAATGGATTAACTTTTTCAATTCTGTTTTCAGAAATATCACCATCAAGGTCTTAGCTCGGTTGTATCAACTTTTCAGGATTTTTCGTGGACCTTTTCAAGTCGAATTCACGTGCTAAACAATGACCGTAAAGAATTCAATATAATGGCATGTCGTATAACAATCGATTTGCCAAGAATGAATACACGGTTACTTTCTGTTTATCTTTTAAGTGTTGTTGACGTGAGCTCGCGATCGCTTTGTCGACGCACGATTGCTCAAGTGCTCATAATCTAAATTATTAGTAGCGGAAGAATGGAGCTACTTATCGGTTTTACAATGGTCTTTATAATTTCTAAATTTTTTGAGGTAGAAGGTTGAAATTCGGAATGTAGCTTACTATGGGCATGTCCACCCTTCACAATATAGTTTGGTTTTGATTGGTGTACAAAGTTCGGAATTACGGGGGTGGGAGTCAGAGGGGACAAAAGATCTATGTACGTAAAGGAGTGAAATTCACTATCCAGATTCCTCTAGGCAAGATCTATATTACAATGAAGTTTAGGCCTAATTGTTCCAGTTGGGTCGGAGTTGCGGGGGTGGCAGTTACTTGGTGTTTAGAACTATGGCAACATGTGGCATGTGAAATGTTATTCGATCGGAAATGATGAGAAAGGAAAGAAGATAAGCTATTTTACATTTTCTACAGGCTACGTTCGAGAAAATCAATATTTTGATTAAGAAACTTGGGGGGGGGGGTAAAAAGTGCAGATAAAGGGGTAAAAATTGATGTCCGCAGGATCCGCTATTTGACTTATATCCACTCGGGGAGATTAATTTCTTTTTAAGAAATATATAAATGTATTTCTGCTTCGCAGCTAAAGGTCCTCCTTGGAATGTTTACAAGGTCTTGTTGTATTACCAGATTGAAAGTTTAAAAAAAGCATAACGAATATATATATTAAAGTAACATGGTTCTGTTCTCCAAATCAGACATTTTCGTTTGTGATTTGTGATTTTGATGAAAATTTCTGTGCAATTTAGGGTACATTCATTAGAAATGACATGCTCTCTCCAACTTTTAACTCTAATAAAAGTAAATAACTTATCTACAGTTATGGAACAAGGATGATTGAACATCCCTATGTAATAATGTACAGTGTCTGAATTCTAAAATGGCATTATCATAGATGCAAATACACCAAAACAAATGAGAAAAAAATACCGGATGCGTATTTCTTGTTTCATGTCTTTGTTGATTACAGATTCTCACTTTCTTTATTGTCATTGATCTAAGGAGTTTAAATGATTAATTTTAATGTGGTCAGTCTCCTTTTAATGGGGAAAATCGTAAAATTAATAAAAACAAAAAAATAAATAATAAATAAAGTCACCAATCTTGAAAAACGATGAAGAAACTTGTGAGATGGAAGAAAACTCAAAAGATGTAGTCTATTGAAGATGTTGTTGATAGCAGAAATAAACCCAGTCTATTGAGGATGTAGATGAAGTCTTGTGAAGATAATGTTGATAGTGGAAAACTATAATCTTGAAGGAAGTGTTGTTTTTGGAATACAGATGAAATTTTGAAGAGGGTGATCCAAATATTTGGGATAAAATTTATATAAAACGTTTTCAAGAATATTTTTCATCATCAGTAGGATAAAACGTTTTTGAATGGTGAAAAAAGTTGAAATAAGAATTTAACAATTGATATAAAGATGATGAAGCTAAGTTGGTTGTGATTGTTGGCTATTGTATACAATGAAACTCAAGCACAACAAAACAGCTCACGGTTGTGCTCTCGTTGTATAAATCAGAAGCAAACCTACAACAAAAAAAGACTGAGTTTTTCCATATATCTGCAAAGTTTTGTAACAGTATGTCAAAAAATAGAGCCACAATGAATTTATGAAATCGGAACAATCATTTGTAATAACCCTGTAAATAACTCCAAAAATGTATCTTTTAAAATTTAGTAGATTTTGAAGTGAAACAGGAAGTAAACTTGGAAAATACTGTTACTTATAACAAGAAGAAATAGGCAGGAGTACTTGAGTTACGAAAAGAAATGATTCGTATATTAACCTGACCTCAAACTCTTGACCTCGCTGTTATATAAACTTAAAATGAGTAATAATTTTTCGATTGAAAAATGGAAGGAAAAATTCTGCGACCCGGAATGGAAGGAAAAAATTTTCAATCGAAAAATTATTACCTGTGTTTGGAGACAACCTCCAGTTTATAATTATTATTATTATTATTAAAATGAGTACTTTAAAAACAGATGTTTACGCGCTAGCGTCAGAATTCTCTTTTGGAATATTTTTAAGATAATGTTCTCGAGTTATTGGTCAGTTCCTGGACGATTGTCGCATCGCGTTTTCCTGTGAAAAAAGAGAACTTTTGATTCGCTTTGAGGTTCGTTGAAGTTCAAAGCACCATAGAATACACAAAATTTCCGGTTCAACCTTGTCCTGCGATTCCGTACAATTGCAAAGATTCCAGTGGGTCGCTAAACGACCCATTGACGCAAACCTGCTTCAAAACCAGAAGCTTAAAATGTGCATCGAACCAGGTGCTATTGAACGGTTTCCTAGTGATTGAAGAGAGATGAGCGTTCGTATAAATCGACTCAAAACAGATCAATAAAAAAATTTCGTAAAACTTTACGAAAATATAGTGCATCGAAACTTTCGGTTTTCAGTGTAACAGTGTTTGTATGTTACTTAGTGAACGAAATTGGTTTGATTTTTATTTTCTCTTATATATTGAATGCATTTCTTAAGTTTTCTCTCCTTGTAAATTTTCTGTTCAATAAAATTAAGTCCCCCCCCCCCCAAAGAAATTCGACCCCATACCAATGTTATTGAGTTTCTCTCCATAGGACTTCCGGGGTTAGGGAAAAAAAAGATGAAAACATCTTTTGCCTGTTCTGCGGCCCGGATTCGAACCAGGAACCTCAACTATCATGGCCGATGCCTCTACCAATTGGGCTATCGCAGACACCACGGACAACCAAGTTATGACGGTTGAAAGCCCAATGGGAGACGGGAACGTAGAATTTTTCAATTAAAAAATCATTACCTATGCTTGGAGACGCTTCTCCAGTTAATAATTCTTATTATTTACTTGTGAGTTCATCAACTTTCTGATGGTTTGGAGTGGAGAAATTCTCGATCTGCGAGCCAGGTTCCCGTCTCCCATTGGGCCTTTAAGACACCTTGAGACAGCTTCCCTGTCCGTGGTGTCTGCGATAGCCCAATCGGTAGAGGCATCGGCCATGATAGTCGAGGTTCCTAGTTCGAATCCGGGTCGCAGAATTTTTCCTTCCATTTTTCAATTGAAAAATCATTACCTATGCTTGGAGACGCTTCTCCAGTTAATAATTATTATTATTTATCTTTTACCTGTGTCCAGAAGAACGTCGAAATCACACAGCAAATCGAAATGCAAACTATTTATATAATCATAAGGTATGTGATCTAAAATAAAATCTAATTTATGTAGCAGCTTAACGTCTGCTAAAATAAAAATTAATGAGTAAATAAAAGAAAAGAACGAAAAATTTGAAAATTTATATATACAGAAGGACTCCAGCTGCACAAAATATGACAACGCGCGAATTGACTTATAACTTACAATGTTGCTAATCCTAAAAAAGAATTTTTGAGTTCATAAATGGCGCCCCCCCCCCCCCCCCCCCCCCTCCCCCCCTTTTATATACAGGGGGAATTTTAAGTACAACGACAAAATGCAGGGAATGGTTCCTGATTGGAGATGGGACTAAAAAAGGTTATATCAACATGTGTCAGGAAATGCATTATTGCCACGGTAGAAGGCACGATGGAGCGCTACCCCACTTCCTCATTATTGTTCGCCAACTTCTCAACATCTTCCTTAGACGTTGGATAGGACGTGGAGGGCCTGTTGAATGGCCTGCTCGATTACCGGACTTGGCCCCCTAGATTTTTACTTCTGGAGGCATCTGAAAAGCCATGTACTGTGCCGAGACGATTTGTGCCGGGACGATTTGCACACGCACCGTCCATTTCCGGACACATGTTGATATGACCTTTTTTCCTCTATTTCCAGTCGGGAGCCACTCTCTGCTGTTTATCGGTGTACTCAGAATTCACCCTGTATACAAAAAACTGTTTTTGTTAAAATTTTTTTGACGCGTTTCTGATTATAAAACGTTGTTTTTAAAAAATACGTTAATAATAAAGATATCTTTGGAATATGGGTCTTGCATTGCACACTTCAAAATAAATAAATGGTGGGATCTTCCTTGCAATACTTAATGTTTAATACAACGACTGATGATCGTTTCGGCTAATTGGCAATTTTCAAAGTCAAGAGATTACAAAGATGTTTATATTTTATGAACATTATTTATTATTTTGTATTCTTTTTGCTCCAAAATTTATATAATCTTCCGTGGTGACTTCAACCGAAACATCCCCGGTTTCACCTGACTGTGATTTCTATTTCCATTTAAGATTTTTGACAAATGGTATCCTTACATTGCTATTTTTGAAAAATGATATTCGCGTAAAAAAAAAGTTAATTTATAGAAGCCCAACTTCGAAAAATAAAAATTAAAAAAATCCATTTGAAAACGAAGCACAAAATAACTTAACTCAAAATTGCTTTAATCAACTTAATGTAATATACTCAAAGGCCAAAAGTCATCGGATAGCTGTATGCAAATTGGATACTGTTGTCAAAATAGCACATAATGGTTG
>JAHWFO010078328.1:1132525-1149725 GCA_023313115.1 Rhysida immarginata | reverse complement strand
CAGTATCCCTTTCACAAGCTTATTGTCGTGAGTCTTCATCTTCTGTATCATAATCAAAAGGAGATCCTGTATAAACTTACCGATATGGGCCATGTTTAAATCGAGGTGGATGGATTGGTTTTTCACCGTCCTTCTGTCCAGCTGGGCAATGGTCCTCAGGGTAACATTCTGGAATGACTGTAGTTCACTCCATCTGCTTTTACAGATAGTCGCCCACGCAGGCATGCCATAGAGGAGTATGGTCCGGATAATCGATTTGTACAGAAGTAGCTTGTTGTCAATGCTGAGGGCGCTGTTGCGACCCATAAGAGCTATGATACTGTACTTAGCCCTCTTCGCTTTGTTCAGAGCATAGGACATATGCTGGTTCCATGAGAGTCTTGAGTCAATGATAACTCCCAGGTAAAGATTTGTTTGAAGTTATTCATAGATGTAGAGATGTTAAAATGTTATACTTCCTTGAATCGATTGAAATTGTAAAAAACAAAGCAACCAAGAAAACCCTGAATAGTGATGATGGCCCCATGCCAGTGGCAGAATGGCTCCCTTTAGCAAAATTTTTTACAAATTAATTTAGTAGTATTGTTTCCTGTAAGAGTTGCCCACTTAGCTCTTATAACCGGACTATGCTTTTATCCGGTGTTGGGGGGGAGGAGAGGGGTGTTATTTTGTTTTTTATAGGGCTAAGCTAAGAAGGTAGTTTGTATTGGTTGCTTTCTTTTGATTGTCGCGTTTTATTTGTAATATTTGTTGTATAATTTTTTGATTGGTTTCTTATATATTATAAATACTCGGCTTCTCTTGTTGTTCTTTACTCACTGATGAAGGAAACTTCGTTTCCGAAATGTACATCTGAGTCATTAAAGTTTATTATGTGGAATAGTGGTTTTGGAGTTATTTTTCTTTCTATAGTTGTGTCCACAGTTTTTGGCTTGATTCCATTGGAATTTACATATTTTATTCCTGTGAGACAATTCGTCGTTGCAAGTTGGAAAAGATATATGGGAGCAATGGATATAAAATGCATGGGAGCATAGATATAATGTAAGATGACCCATCATAAGTCTCCATCAGCACTTGAGATTGAATCACGAATAGATGAGCATTCCGGGTTGAATTGTTTAGCTATGCGTCATCGCTAGTGCTGAATAATTACCTCGACATCCTTTTCTCCCTTTGTTTCGAGCGTCCTGAAAGGTTGAAATTTAGTGATCGTCTTGATTAATTTTATTAAATATATTCTATTGTAGCAAGTATTAAATAGGAGCGGCTTCATACGTTTGTTGTTCTAAACGTGAATATTCCAGCGTACGGTTTCCAGAAGATGTTTCATACATGGACTTTTCTCCCTCGTTTTAAGAATTTTGTACTTTTTCTTTAAGCAAAGAGTGGATTTTTACTAAATCGGTGACACTCTACATCTTTGTAATTGAAACGTTTTCACTATCTATCATGGTTCTAAAGTTAGTTTTCGTAACTTCTTGGCGTTTACACTAGAGGCGCTGAGAGTACTTTTATTCAATCGGACATGGGCACTTTCCTACAGCTAGACCAGATTTTTATGGCTCTACCGCTTTTTGTTATAAAGTTATTCGACTGTTTTGGGAATTTTCCTGTACACCGTGTAAATGGGCATTTAATGTGCCGATAAAATCTTTCAATACGAGCCTTGGCACGTACATTTTTTTATAATCGATATAGTAATTAATTTCGGTTCGGAATTTTATTGCCACTCCCTGAGATTCCCTAGTAAGACATACAGTATGCGGAGGGGGTTCAAAAAGTTATGCAAGTGATTTTTTTTTCATGTTGCCCTTAATGTACGAAAAATTAACGTTTGGTGGCGCTGATGATATATTTGCCTGCTATCTACGTTGCAAGTTTCAACAATGGACATGTACCCGTTCTCGCGCAATTAGTTCCGTTCGATTTCATAGTAAATCACAATGCGGTTTTTCTATAGAGTATTCTAAAGAAAGTGAAAGATTCTACATCTTTACCCGGTTCAAACTCGGACATGAAGCAAAAGAAATTCATGAAGATTTGGTCACTGTTTATGGCAGTAGTGCTTCTTCGTTTGACACTGTTGCCCGTTGGATTCGAAAGTTTAAACAGCGTAGGCTGAGCTTACAAAATGACCCTCGCTCAGATCGACCAACAGAGGCAGTGAACCAGGCAACGATGGAGTCTGTGCATAAACTAGTCACGGAAAATCCCCATATCTCAGTGATAATGTTAAGCCTGTTTATTGGTGTATCAGTAGCCAGTATTGAGAAAATTTTGCACGACCACCTTCATCTGAAAAAGATTTGTGCGAAATAAAAACCAATGTCAGAAAAAGTTGGGTGTTAAAAAAGCGAAAGAGTTGCTGTATGTTTCCCCTCCAAATGGTTCCAAGAGGTTCACAGACATTGTCACAGGGGACGAGAATTGGTTTTCCTATTACACAACCCCTAGCAAAACAGCAAACTGGTTAGGTAGGTGAAGACGATCCTCGACCACAGGTACTCAGGCCAGATTCTCGATCCCGCAAGCGTTTATTCATTGTTTTCTTTAATTTTTCTGGCCCACTGCTTTTGAACTATATGCTAGAGGGTCTTACAATTACAGGACAGTACTACAAAAACATTCTGTTGTCTCAGTTAATTAACAAAACCAAACAGTAGCGCCCAACAATTTAAACCAGCATGATAACGCGAATGCCCACAAGATGAAGGCTGTTACTGCCTATCTATAGCAAGAAAATATACAAGTTCTTCCACATTCTGCCTACTCTTCCGACCAAGCACCATGCGACTTCTGGTTGTTTCCTGCGGTTAAAATAAAACTTGCTGGAAAGCCATTTCGTCGGGTCCAAGATCTCGCACAAGCAGCAAATTCAGCCTACCGTTTGGCCTTTAATAAGTGGCTGTGAAAGGCTACAACTTTGCATAGGCTGGGAAGAGTACTTTGAAGAATTTTGAACCCTCGAGGTATAAGCCTCGCTTGCATAATTTTGAACCCCCGAGGTATAAGCCTCGCTTGCATAATTTTGAACCCACCCCCCGGGGTGCAGATACGCTTCCTTGTTTCGATACACTTTTGACAAGCGGAGACAAAGGGCCATCTGTTGGCATGTGCGCGTATAAAGCAGTACTACTAATCCACAGAACATTAAAATACGTGTGCGTATACTTATTAACTTTCCTTCGTATAAGTTACACAATTGGAAAAAGGAAAGGCCAATATCGCTGCGTTTTCAATCAGTTCTGTTGATATATCTCGAAATACGCTTTTAAAACCGTCTTCTCGTTTAAAGAATCGTATAATCGCATCGTACGACCGCCTAGGCTCGCTTCCTATATTTCTGAGCGTTAATTTTTTTTCAACATATTTTAATTAAAACAAAAACATTAAAATTTTAGAATTTCGAATCTTACCTTCATCGGATGTAAGAACTCTATTCCAAAAATTAACTTCAGTCAGTTCTCCTCGGAAAGATTGATTATCATCAAATGCACCACCAAGTACATCTTGATCTTGTCCAAGAATTAAAGTTCCATCTTCACTGGGAAGTTTCACTCCCTTTAGCGAGTCATATAACGCGGAATGAATAAGTTCTGCATTTTCATAAAAAAGAATAATTCCATCTTTAGACCTCCATGATATGGTATAATGGGTCCATTGTTTCAAACGAACGAAAGTAACGAACATGGCTAAATAGTGGTTAACATGAAGATAAAACTGCCTGTCGTAACCTAACACGATCATATTATCCATATCGGACGTTGCATATGAAAAATATACATTATGCGACGTTTTTGAATATTGATATATCCATAGACTAATTGTGAATTCGATTGTATCCTTTGGAATAGGTGCGTAAGTTAATTTAGCAGCAGCATAGTGATTTTCAGCTGGGAATTGAAGCGAATAGTTTGGAGGAGGGAAGCGGATACAGTGTGACTTACCGAAGGAAATGGATAAGATAAATATTTTCATAATAATAATAACATTCATCTTTTTTAAGATAATAAGAAAAAGACTCGACCACAGTAAGTCTGAAGTTTTAACATGCGAGATGATGAAACTGAGCGAGGTTTAAAGTCCGCCTTGTAACTCCGAGCGATGTTTAAAATATTTGATTGACCTTTGAAAATTCTAAGAATTGATAATCATCTGCAAAAGTCAATAAACATTTTTAGACTATAAACAAGTGAACAATTTTTTTATATATTGAAGTCCACAACGTATTCTGAACATGCACGATCATTATAAATAAAATGACTTTACTCAGAGCCCTCTGGACCCTGTTCTGATAAACATCATAACGAAGACAATTCCGATGAAAAAAAAAACTCAAATTTGCGTTCCTAGGATTCGTTTCTCAGCAAAAACGTTACATAAACTCCTGGTCATAAGTATTTAATATCAGTAGCCTCTGCGGTTCAAAATACGTTTACACACACAATTCACAAATTCGGAAAAAATGGAAACGTGATCAATAATAAAAACCTAAAACATGACAGTAAATTAAACATATTCAATGCTGGACAAAAATATTTAATTTTTCAATTTTTTTAGTATTTTGTGCAGTCACCTTTTGCTTTAATTACATACATGGTGATTCAAATCGTGTATAAAACAATTTAAAGGGGTATTATAGAGGTCAAGGTAAACACAAAAAGTCCTATTAACATGGGTCCAATTTTTATTTCAAGTTACAAGAAGTGTTCCAAGTGGCCTCCTTGAGCCTGAATACAAGTAGTGACACCAGTATACTCTGCGGACATCAATCGATTCATGATGTTATGATAGTTTGCTACAATTGTCTACGAATGGACATAAATTACGTCTGAATGTCCAGAGATATGCCGATTTCCTGGAAAACAGATTGCATGAACTCTTAGAACATACAACCTCTTGCAATCAGTCAACAGATGGGGTTCTAACACGATGGGGCCCCTCCTCATTTTGGTAGAGTTGCTACTGATTGGCTTAACATGCACTTCCCTAACAAATGCATTGGGCGCAATGGGGCCACTCGCTCATCGGACCTTAATCCACTGGATTACTATCTGTGGGGACGAAGTCAGACTTGATTATGAGGTAATGACAAACGTATACGAGTCACTTATTCGACGATGCAATGTCTGCATTCAGGCTCAAGGAGGTCACTTTGAACATTTCTTGTAATTTGAAAGGAAATAAAAACTGGACCCATGTTAATAGGACTTTTTGTGTTTACCATGACCTCTATATATACCCCCTTAAATTGTTTTTCATTCGATTTGAATCATCCTGTATACTTTAGCACACTGAGCTTCATCAATTTCTTGCCAACTATCTCGGATTGCAACTCGCAATTCGTTCAAGCTGGTAGGATGTCTGCCATCAATTAATTTTTTGAGAATACACCAATTATTTTTTGAGAATACACCAATTTCTATAGGGTTTAGGTCCGGACTGTTCGCTGGCCAGGTCATTGTCCAAATGTTGTGGATTATTAAGAATTGTTTGACAAGTCCTGCACGAGGGCATGAGGCTTGTCATCTTGAAAGATCACAGCAGCAGCATCATCATCATTATCATCATCATCAAAGAAATCTTCTAGAGTTAGAATCATAAAGCGATCTAGAATTTCAACGTACACATCTTTGGTCACTGTTGTCTTAAGGATACACAAATGACCAGGGCTTTTAGCCGTTATGCAACCCCAAACCATAATTCCTTGCTTAAATTTTTGTGTACCTCATATATAATCGTCATGAAACTCTTCGCCTACTCTTCGCCACACATAAACTTGACCGCCATCTCCAAGTCCAAGACACACACGGGACTCATCCGAAAAGACAACATTTTTTCCAATCATGTTCTGTCCAGTCTTTTTTGGCTTTTGTCCATTTGTAACGTTCCTGCTTCTGACGACGTGAGAGGTGAGTTTTTCTTTTGGCTACCGCTCGCTTAAAACCCATTTCGGATAAACTTCGTCTTGATGTATGGGCCTGGTATTTTCACCACTCGTTATTTTTCTGTTTAGATGATGCTTTGCGCATTTGTAGGCAGATTTTCTTCAAAGCCTTATTCTGTCTGTTTGTGGTTATTCTTAGACGACCACTGCGTGTCTTATTTGTCAGTATTTTTTCATTTCGAAAACGCTTTATAATATTAGAAACTGTTCCCTGGCTGCAGCCTACAATGTTTGCAATTTTTTGGGGGTTTTGTTTTCATTACACAATGTAATTATAATTTTTTTGATATCAATGGAAAGTTCGTGTTTTAACCATGATTTTGTTGTATAGTATGCAATATTACATGAAACGTTTTTTTTAATGTTTTTTAGGGTTCCGTACGTCCGAATGAAAAAACGGAACCCTTATAGGATCACTCCTGTGTCTGTCTGTCTGTCTATCCGTCTGTCAAAGCCAATTTACTCCGAATCTACTGCACCGATTAAATTGAAATTTGGTACACATGAATTTCTGTGATCCAAACACAGACGTGTAACTTAAATAAATGAATTTTGAATATGGGGGTCACTTTTGGGGGGGAAATTAGAAAATTAAAAAAACCGTTTTGTAAACTGTACCCTGTGACATATTAAATGAAAAGGCTTGTTGTGAGGGTCTCAAATATATTTTTTTATAATTTTAAAATAAATAGGTTTAAAGTTATTTAAGAAAAAAATGATAATTGACCATTCCCCCCCCCCTTATCTCCGAAACTACTGAGCCTAAAATTTCGAAAAAATACAGAAAACAGTTCTTTACTTATAGATTACAGGAAAGCCTATAAGAAGTTTATGGTCTTAAAATAACATGGTAAATCTCTCAATATTGTGCTATCGGTCAGTATCTTCAGGTATAACTGAAACTGAAACTATTTTGTTCAAAATAAAAATTAGAAATTAAAAAATATAAACATAATGAACGTTTATACATTAGGAATAAAAGACAAATATAAAATAAATGAGTTGTTTTTCTATAATCATCTTATATCGATTGTTAAATTCCGAATAAATACTGACGTCATAGTTTTTTTATAGCTACTATATTATACCGAGCTGACTCGACCGCCATTACGGAGCCCACTTGTAATAGTAATGCATGCTACAAGAGCGAGAATTGAAATAATGAAGCTAGAAACATATCCATAGCCTATGTTATCATCAGGCTATGACATATCTGGCAACTAGCGTTCTATATTTTCTTGCGAGTCGCAAGGAGATTGCACGAGATTAGATGTTTCTAGCTTCATTTATATAGCCCTCTCTTGACGAGAAGAGGCAACAATATGCTCTTTCGACATATAAATATTAAAATTTCTTCGAAATATTAGTAATAATAGCCTGCCATCGCACTTGCATATACTAATCTGACACTGCTCTTTCCATTTCTTCCAATTTTAGCCATATTCGTAAAGATTTTAATCCGGACGCTATTCAGTAGTGTAAAAATTCTTCGTCGTACTATTTTTAGGAATTGGGTGTATTACAAGGTGATCTAGAATACAAGGTGGGGGTCAGTTTGCCGGAAGTAGTAAAAATTGCCTTACTGCGCAAGCGTATTTTGACGTCACTAGCATACATCGAAACCTATACCCGCTAAATCGAAACCTCAACAGAAACTAACACATGGCGGCAATGAAAGCAGTCGTGCGATAGCCACACTCGACGACTCGTTCATTTCCTTCACAATTCTCATTCTTTCTACTATATATTTTAATTAAATAATAATGCCATTATATGAAGGGACTTACGTAATTTATAATTATTGTAAAATGTACTTAGGTATTAACTTTTTAATGTGAACACAGGGTTGATGTTAACTATCAGCACATCGCTCGATAACTGATCATGCGTCCAAGGTAAGTGAAATTTACTGAGACTAAATAGAAAAAGGGTTATATATCAGTTCGTTAGAAGGGGAGTGGGTGTCTTTAAAATGAAAAATCATTTACCTTGGTCTCATGTTCACTCATCGCGCAATGTGCGGATAGTTAAGCGAACACAGAGACAAGGACGATAACGTATTTCTCATTATCATTAGGCCTAGTTAGCATTCCTCGTTAAGATTTCGAAATTGATTCGTCGGAACCGTTGGCAGTTAAGAGACAGATGATAATTTCGATACTGCCATATGATAATTTCTTAATAACTTTATTTATGCAGGCATTAGGAAATTTTAATTTATAAAATAGTAAGTTTACAAATAAACGTTTCCTCAGAAATCAACGTAAGAGTTTTGTTTTTTTACGTGAAAACGTTTTCTTTTGTGACCAGAATAATGGCTACCGCACACGCCGGAAGTAAAGCCATAAGTCAGCCAGTGACGTCACAATACGCATGCGCGTTAAGCACTTCTGACAAACTGGACCTACCTGTTATTCTAGATTACCTTGGGTGTATTAAAACATGTTTATAATCAGACGGATAGACACCAGTCTTAAGGGACATGTTTAGAAGCTTTAACATGGGTTTAAGTATCGCAGGTAGACAGACATCCTTTATAAATGTAATCTGGTATGTTTCCTTTTATAGGATCTTTAACAGCTTTAGTCTTAGATCCTTGATTTGCAAGACTACATGAGTCAAAATAATTAGAAACACAGTTATTATTGGAATCATTTCCAGTCTTCTGTAAAATGATGATGTAATGACAGGGCATAGATAAGGCAGCGTTTATTGAGGAGGCAAAGGAGTCACACGTGTCTCCCTTGAGCTCCCTATCAAACGTCCAGACGACTGGCGAAAACTTGTGTGTGTGTCTGGAAAGGAAAGAGAAAGAACGAGTATTGGTCAGAGAAACTCTGCAGCTAAAAAAGAATACGAACATTGGAAACATCTGAACAACGGGAACTTCGACTGGAGCAAAAGGGGTATGAGAGTTCTACGTCAAGGCCAAGGAAACTTTGAAAGAAAAATGGGTCTAAAGTATCCAGTGAGGTTCCCCGGTGGTGAAGATGGATATCATTTTAATCTGAGGCAGGTAAACAAAAGGTTAAATAAAATTCCGTGCGACGCAGGTTTATTAGTTAGAATTCCTGTTTTTCGGAATTTTCTTAGGATTTGTAGTTCTTAGAAGTTTTTATTTTCAATCTTTAAAAATAAGACCTCCTGGAGATAATTTAGTGTTAGGAGACTATTGAGAGTGGAAAGGCGGCAGAGGAAGCACTGCCTTTGCTCTGTGTTGAACTGACCTAGTTATTATTTAACCAATTTTGAGTTATAATTTAACTTCTTGAGATTGTTCTGTTTACCGACAACTGTCATTATCCCGGGCAAAGCCGGGTGCCTCTGCTAGTACTTCATAAAGAAATGGAACAAAACTTCCTCTGAAGAATGAAAAAGAAAACTTACCACCAAACTACGAATCCGTAATTAAAGAAATTCACACTTAGATTCACAGTTTTCCAATTTAAAATTTCCTGTTAAGCCCATTTACCAATTTAAAATTTTATCCCAACGTACGTTCATCCCATTACCAAACAACATATAATATTTAATGATTTTTATTTTTACATGCATCAAAGGTTTAAAAATCAATAAAGCAAACTTTCAATTGTCAAAAAAGTTATTTTTGGAAATGACAGAAATGAAAATGTTAAAGGACTGAAGATTAAAAAAAACAAACCTTTTTTATTGCATAGGAACAAATGAAACATCGGAAAAAATATAGAAAGCGACCGTCGAATCAATCTACAGAGACTTCTTATGGAATAGCAAAACAATTCAACTTTAATAATTTCAAAATAAAAGAAAATGCATTTCTCCGAAGGAAATTTATAACCAAAAACCATAGAGAAAGGAATGCCTTTCACTTTCCTTTTTCAAAACTTGCTTATTTGCTAGTTCAAATAAAAAATTGAGAATAGCCTGAAACCTAGCTAAATAAATGATACCTCCAGAAAACTTATAAAAATTATATTCAACTATTTTTATATAGGATAAACACGTGATCTTTCAAGGATCATAATAACGTCGCAAGCGATTTCATGTTATTTTAGCTAGTCACATGGGTAACAAATTCTGATTTATAAAGATGCGCTGATGTTAAGTATCACGTAAATAGCGATCAATAAATCGTAAGTGTGTCGAAAGCCAAGTGCGAAACTGGACATGAAATTTAACTATGGTTCAAATGAAGCTGTATTTCTAAAATGGTTGTGTACAGTTTTCTTTTCTTTTGTTTTTTTTTCTCTTCTAAAGGATGATATAAATTTTCAATGGAAAACGATATTTCCGAATTCACGACAGTTTCCTCGTTTTAAAATACGGAGGGTCGTTTCATGTTTATGATGATCATTGGTAAAATGTCACAGCGCGGAATCAAATTTTACACGCGAGTTCGGCAACAATCGAACTTATCATTCCGTTCTTCATTTTCAAGTTTACTGCCAAAATGGCCCCAAAAATTGAATCGTTCTGAGAGAGCTACGTCGTAGGCTTTCAGTCGCTGGTTACTCTTATTCCAGAGCTATCTGTTGCCTGCAATTTCGTCTGCATGGATGTTTAAAAATTCTAATCCAGTACATAGTTAAAAAAAATTGCTAAATATAGATATTCGTACATGTATAGGTACTTGAATATAACCTTTGTTAAAAATATTTTTTACTGACACCAAGGAACTAGTGATGAGCGTGATTTCAGTACCTGTGACTTTTTCACTGATAGTGATATTTCACAGGTAATCACTGCTACTCTCGAACGTTCGAAACCGTTACCAGTGATTTTCACAAACGCTACTCTAGAAACCTGTTATCGTTATTTTACGTGTGATTTTCACTGTTTCACGGTCAATCGAGGAAACTGACGCATGCGTTAACGATTACAACTCTTTTAACCAATCAGAATGCACAGGAAAGAGGACATTCGCTTTTACCGTGATGTTTTCTAGCGATCGTTGATTAATTGACCAAGCACTTCGTACTAGTGCTTGTTTCTATATCGTTTATCGATAATATTTCGTACATAAAGTTTCGTTTCATAAAAACTTATAAGCATATAAAGGCTCTTGATATATGTATCTTATTTGCATCTGCAATTGATAAACAATAGATGTGATATCTAATTCTAATGATATTTTCACGGAATACCGTGATTTCTTTATCCAGAATTGTATGCAGAGGGGAGCGAGGGTGAATTACTAGACATTTGTATACTCAGAGGGTTAGCAACTACTTTTATTGTCTATACATTAGTTATGCAATTATCAAACACGAAACCATATACATGGGAGATCAAATTTTGGAAAAATCAAACCGGGAGACTTGGTCAAATATCGATGTTATCGATAATTTTTAATTGAATTACATGTAAATAATTAATCCCAATAAGAAAAATGGGACAATCCCGCAAAACCGAGACGTCACCTTACATATACTAGCTACAAGCAGTTTGTTAATACAATGATAATAAGCTGAATATAAAACTGCATAACAACAATTATATGATACTAGCAGAGGACCCGGCGTTGCCCGGGATAATTACGCTTGCAGGTAAACAGAACCTCAAAAAGCTAAATTAAACCTCAAATTGGTTAAATAACAACTCAATCACTACAATATAGAGCGAAGGGACTATCCATTCTAAGAAAAATCCGAAAGACAGGAATTTAACTCTTCACTGAAAAAAAATCCATTCTAGGTGATATACCGGGACTTGATTTAGCGAAAAAAAATTTTTTTAAGGCTTACAATGGATGGGCCTCTCCAAGGAATGCTTCTTCTATCGTCTTTCACTCTTTCTCAATAGTCTGCTAACTCATTATCTCCAGTTACTGATCATTTTTAAAGATTTTCAAGAAATACTAAGTACTAAGAATTCTCTTTTCTAAGAAAAGCCTAAATAACAGGAATTCTATGCATTGAATTCTATATTGCTCAAACTTTGCCTTGCATTGTTGGTCATGAGACATATATTGTTGATCCTTGCATAGTGTTGGTGCATTGCGTGTTGACACCGTTGTTGATACCTATTGTTGCACAAACTTTTATTTGCATTGTTGGTCATGAGATATTTCTCATTAATATGCCCCGCCATAACCATGAATATCGATTTTTTATCAATAATTATTATATTTTCGAAATCTGAGGTAAACAGTGACCTTTCTCATGCTTTGAAGGCCATGCATGCGAAATTTTATCAAGATCGGAATAAAACTGTAGATTTATATAAAAAACAAACAAACATCCTTATTAACATAGTTAACAACAGGGGCGTAGCCAAAGTGAGGAGGGGAGTAATTCTCCCGCATTTTCATTGCTTTAGGGGTCGAAAATTGCAATGAAAGAATGCCCCTTCCCCAGAGGAATTCGAGAAGCAGGAGTTATAGGAGGTGTTGGCAGAGGTGGCGCGGGTGTTTGTAACACGAGTGGTGACGCGCGGTCTGTGAGACCCCATTTTGAAACTACTTTTATTTAATGTTCAAAAATGAAATTTATAAATATTTTTATCCATCACTTAATTTACCTCATTATTAATAGAAAACTTCAAAAAACGTTTTAATAATATCTAAAAAACACAAGTTTTAGAAAGAAATTTAAAAACCTTTTTCCGTCAAAATTGGACATGAATATTTCAGGAAAGGCATTTGAAAAAATAAAATAGTTTAAAATTAATACCTTTGCACTATTTTCACTTTTCATACATATGCATACTTTCCTACTTAAAAGAAAACAATTATAAAATGAATAATAGCGATCATTTCTCAGAAGATATAAATGCTTATTTTTTTATTATAAAAAAACTATAAAATAATTTTGCTCGATATTTAAAATTAATTTATTCAAAACTAGTATAAACGGAGATTAAATATGTAAGAAGTTATATTTATAGAAGAGTTTATTGCTCTTGAAATTCAGAAAACAGCATTAGTATACTTGTATTATTATTTGCGCTTCGCTCCAAATATTTGTTTTCAAATAAAAATTTCTAAGTAGGAAAATATTAATAAACAAAAAATATACTGGAAATTAGCTGGAGAATATGTTTAGGTAAAAAAAAAAATAAAAAAAAAAATAAATTTTACATCAATTTATTTTAGTAACGAAGGTAGTGGTGCGCGGTCCCTGAGACCGCACATCCTATATATGTGAATCTAGGAAAGATATCATGGTTATGACATACTGACTTCTAGAACGGTCCAAGTTGGGAGAATACAGAAGTGGTCATTTGTTTCTTTTAAATTCATAAGAAGATATTCACAAAAATGTAGTGATGCGGTCCCTGAGACCGTACGCTATCTTTGGAGTGTTAACACTAGGAGAGTTTAGCTTCTAGATGACATATCACGAAAAAATATACACCATTTTTTAACTTACATCTAAAACAATGCAACTGTGAAAATCGCGTTAATTTTCGTATAGTTTTTGCGTGATGAGGTAACAAGCAAACATACAGCCAAAAATTCTAAAATCATTGTTCTGGCTTTCTGTTAGTATAAGACCTGTCGCATAAGATTTTCTTAAATATTTTCTGTGTACAGATTTCGGGTCGGCTACAGTTTTATTATAGGTAAAGATAATAGAATAGTGTAAGGGAAAACGTTCCTTTATTTCCAAGCATAATATAACTACAGTCATCAAAGGCAGATGACAAACAGATCCAAACAATCAACAGTAAATGTAAAGCGCAACCCCATTCTACTCGTTCAAACTAAGGCTAATATTCAAACAGTGAAGAGGCTAGTCCTTACAGAATATCCGCCAAAACAAAGGGCCATTGCAAACAAGTTTAAAACCTCTGTTGCATCGGTAAACCGTAAAAATTGTCAAGATTTCAAATTAGAACGCCGTCATAAGACCTGAGTCCACGCTTTGTTGCAGAAAGACGAACTACCTATAAGCTTATGAACGCTATTTCGCAGGTGACAAATGGAAGAACATAGTCACCTTTGATGAGGTTTGAGTCTAATTATCGAGAGATGGCAAGACACGGACAATTTCTTATCGACAACAGGTGATACGACTCAATCTGACTAGGTGCCTGAATGCAAGGAAAAATTCCCGAAAGGGTTTATGATGTTGCTCGGTATAGCTACAATGGATGTCTGACCATCAAAAAGTGGGAATTTATAACAAAGATAAATGCTACCGGCTATCAGGAAAATGTTTTGGAACACAAATCGTATAGATATATCCCACGCTTATATGGCCCTAGAGCGAAGGACGTGTACATCCACCAGGACAAAGCATTCAGTCACACTGCTAAATCGACTGTCCTGTACTGTGCTCGAATGGAACAGGAAAATGGAATTAAGGTTATCCTATTTTCAGACATCCCTGTCAAGTAACCCGATGCTTTTCCCGTAGATTTTTGTGGATTCGGTTTCCTTAAAAGAGCTCTTTATGTAAGACAAACATGTCTGGATTATGGAAAGCCTGTCAAGGAGTGGAACAGAATCGACCTCGCTGTTCTCCGTAGAAGTCTCTTATAGTGGCTATGAAGATGCTAAAAGAAAGGGCAATCATAGAGAGCACAATAAGTGTTGAGAAATGAATTCCAGTAAACCTACCGTAAATACAATTTCTATGGGATTCGAAATATGTCTCTGACAGGTTTCACTTTATAAAGAAACTTCAAGGTACTTTGATAAATAGAATTTTGTGTGTCAAACTTGGAAAGTAATTAAGGCACCAGACTTGATTAAAATGAATTAGCGTCTGGGAGAAGTCTTCGATTAAATAAAAAACTGTCTAAAGAAGGAACCGCCGATTAGAAGGCAGATTAATTTAACTCAATTTAAGTTTTTGAACGTTTTGTATTCTCTTGTGGAATCAGATTTATCTAACAATTTCAATGGGTTGGAGAATGACGCAAATTTCTATTTTTGGGCTTTGAACGCAATTATCTTATTAACTGTTTTCAATGTAACTGTGAAAAACTCATGAACTGAGGATATCTGATTTCCGTATAAAATGATTTATAATTTGAATGAAAAAAGTTTAAGTGCAAAACAGAAAAACAATGAATAAACCACTTCAGTGTATTTTAAATTTATTTTTTTCCACAATAAGTTTCAACGATTCGGCTATTAAAGGTTGACGATCGATTTATAATTTCGCACACGATACAAACGGATAAGCTTTGCTAATCAATGGCAATTAAAGTCAAGCAAAAAATTCAATTTTCATGCTGAAGGAAGAGCAATTATTAAAAAAAATTAAAAAAATTAAAGAAAGCTCCAGAGATTAGTTCCCATTTAACTCGAAATTGTTGCTTCGGTTTTCTCCATCGAGCGACTTTAACTTTATTAGCAATTAAAGTTTCAGTTTAGCGGATCGTTAATGGATTCAAAAGCGTTATGGCATTACAAGTATCAATTCCCAGTCGAAAATCACTAATCGCTTGGGGAAGAGCTATCATTATATTCAATGTTGCATGAACACTAAAAGAGCTTAATTGAAAGCCTTTAAAAGCATTTGAAAGTTCTCAAAGAGATACAGGCCAGGATGTTGCCTTAAACCATTCACAAATATATTTTTCCTTAGTAATTGAGACTTTGAAAATATATCTCCTAGAAGTGCCAAGGAGCGTTCAAGGATTGTAATTGTTAACTGGCTCTCTGAGAATGGGAAGATCAAGGTTACATTTAGGTATTACACCAGTCTGCCAGTGAGTACGTATCCATTATACGGGTATAAATCTCAGCTTTATGTTATGTTCCCTTTTGAGATCACGGCAAAACCAAGCAACGTGTCTGGATCAAGTTTTACCTGACCTTTCTCGGACTCAGCTCCTTCTGACACCCTTTTCTTCCTCAAATTGAAATTGAAACTGAAGGGAGAGGCCGAGCTTGAAAGAGCGAAGAAATATAATGAGCAAATGTTCAGTTTTCTATATCCACAACAAGCAAATGAAGATGAAATGCATTCAACTTGCTAAAGAATAGCCTATTTAATCAGATAATGGACAAAACAGGCCAAGAGAGTTGAAGAGCTCCAATGTCTTGTCTCGAAGTCACACATATCTTCTCAGAGTATTGGGACTAATGTCAGCAATGGTGTAGGTTAGAATGATGTTAAAGGCTTGACAAAGTTTCCTAACAGTCTAGTACTACAGGAACGCAAAACTTCAAATAATTCATTTATTTATTAAATTTGGAGAAAAGTCCCGGCATGTCTAACAGAATAAAAAAACTCCAACAAAGGGGTATGCCAACAAAACAAACAAACAGAAACATAAAAAAACTTATTAATTCAACTCACAAGGAAATTACACGAACATGTACCTCACAGATTCCCACCAAATTGAAATGTTACTCTTCTGACGCTACTATTGATTTTTGCAAAATAAGAAAAGGCGAGATTTTGTTTCTTTCAAAACAATCCGCGAAAACGAAAGATTTTGAGCACACAGTCATACAAAGACTCCACTGTTAAAGCCACAGTTTAATCGATATGTGCGTATTAATACACTTGACGGAATTTCTTTCTTCCACTACTAAGCAATAAACACGAATCCACTTCACATGAAAGCAATGAAAGTAGCAGCAGACGACAATTGAATGGATTCTCAACTTTCCAAATAAACTTAGTTTTGAAAAATAAATTAGTAAAAATAAGTAATTGCCTTCCAGTAAAAAAAAAATCTGCATAGTAATTAATAAAAATTTTCTTAATTTTTTATATCATTTTAAAAAACGGTAATCTTCGTAAATTTGCCGGCGCTGGTGTCATGAGAAACGACGGCAAGGCTGTCGAGTGATATGTTGCGTTGGTGAGGGGGTATGTTTCGCGGTGCTTTATAATTTTAAATAAAAGTAGCATTTATGGGTGCTCATCTCATCTTATAAATCATTTCGAGACGAATAATTGTACAGCAAAATTAAGTTTATGTGCTTAATAATACTGCTCTAACTACAATTCTACGATTCTGCTTCTCACCTTACCGCCATGTTTTTTCACATCCGTTTTGAACGCTATCGCTTCATAGGGGAAGTGTGAAGATACAGTATAACCTCAATAATCCGGACATTGTTGGGATTTTGAAAAGTTGTCCGCATTATTGAGTGTCCGGATAAAGAAGTGCCGCTCGATAATCCGGACAATGTCCAGATTATCAAGTGATTAATAAAATCAGCCCCCCCGAGGTAAAGTATTCTCTTAAAGATACAGTAATCATTCATATACAACAGACAAGCCAGAAACTGCGGAACAATGCTTGCCTAAAACAGAGAAATAAAGGACGAAAACGTCATTCCACAACAAGAGTTTAATACCT
>JAHWFO010078328.1:1098838-1132425 GCA_023313115.1 Rhysida immarginata | reverse complement strand
AGAAATAAAGGACGAAAACGTCATTCCACAACAAGAGTTTAATACCTCTTATGTACATGTCGCTGACAACATCAGCTTCATCAGCTTCTTCACTGGACAATCAAAGAATCGAAAATAGAAGTGCACAGAGTGAATAGCCTATTTATACAAAAAAAAAAAAAAAAAAATTGAACAATCTAATGAATCAGAGACTTCATAGTTTGAGATAGCATATTCTTCTTCATAATGTTTTCTTTTTTTAATAATGTCCGACACTGTGCTTTTTTCAGTACCGTACTTGACAGCCAAATCTCGAACAGTAATTTTATCTTTTCTTTCTCATAATCGTTGATGAGGTCCATTTTTTCATCGATTATCAAAATTTTCTTTGTCTGTAACATTCTCAAGATTTGATTGATCAGTTTGTAGAGCATTTAGTCAGTGGTCAAAACTATAGACGACTTATTCAAAAGAGTTAGTGCAATAAGAATGAAGCATTTTGCTTTCAAGAAGCTTCACTGCGGTACTCTGAGGAAGTGTCCAAATTTCCCATGGTGATTTCTCGCGTGAAAACACTTTAACATGTTCATTTACAGTAGTTAACTGCAGTACTGTATTAAATGAATTACTGTATTATTTTTTTGACACATTCTTAGCTTGTCCAGATTTATGAGTGCCACTTCAGTGGGAAGAATTAGAAATTCTTGTCCAGTATCCGGAATATAGAGTTGTCCGGCTTAACGAGGGTATTTTGTATTATTTTTACATTGAATGAAAAACGGGACCAGACAATCTGTCCGGATTATCAAGTTGTCCGGATTATTGAGGTTATACTGTATATCCATGCTAAAATAAGGGACGGAAGGGTATTGCTTCTCTTCCCCTACCCCCATCCCATAATTGCAAAGTTAAAAAACTAAGTTCAGAAGGGAGTGAGAAAATAAGTTAGGTCAGAAGAGAGTGAGTAAATAATGAATGACTGGACTAAATGTTTAACCTTGACTAGGCTAAAAACACTTTAAATATCAAATCGTTTTTCTTTTTTATTTTTTTACTAATTTTTAATCACTTTTTTATGAACTAAACTATAATTTAGTAAATCTATATTTTGTACGTGGAAAAAAATCGTACACATGGAAACACCCATTCAAACAATAGGTTGATTTAAGTATAGATGGCAGCGCTTACGCTTTATGAATCTGAGGCTATGACGCTATGGTCGAAATAAGGAGAAAATCTCGGCAATGTTAAGAATACTGTATAAGAACATGCATGTAAATTGTTCAGTTCCACAATGTTCGAACAATAATGTTAAAAACAAAAATCTCAAGTTTCATGGATTTCCTACAGAACGAAAAATTCAGTGAGGTTAAATGAGATGTCGTAGCCTAGCCCAATATTTAGCATCGTCACTTTCGTAAATCGTAATTCATTATAAAATTTGCTCACTGTTAGTCAATACTTGTTTATTTCCGTCAGTTTTCGCTCCTATTAACTAAAGCTTTTCTTCTAAGTCTTTAACTTTCATCTTCACTAAACTTTTGTAAATAAACTAGAACAAAATTCATAAACCGTAGCAGATGCCATCTGGCGGATAGATTTGGCATTTAAATCAACCTATTGTATTCTCATCAAATAGCAATTGCAAAAGTTAATTCAGGGCCGTACCCAGAAATTTTTTCGGGGGGGGGGGGGGAGTTAATTATAAGTAAACAGAAAGTTAATTAAGTAACAATAAATAAAAATGACAATAAGAAAATGTGTTTTATACATAAAATTTATCTATGAAAAAATTAAGAGTCTATTTATAATTCCAAACATAAACAGAAAAAATAACATTATTCAAGCGATTCTACTCCCACCTATTTCGGCAAGTAACATATCAAAAGATTTATCACTATTTCAGCGTCTGAGCCGGATGATTCTTCTGACTTCATCCTCATTGATTGTTATAGAACCTATGAACTATAGAACCTCTTGTATAATGTAATTTTTTTCTGTGTTTGTTTATGTTTGAAGTTATAAATATAGACTCTTAATTTTTTCCATTGCAATTGTGCAAAATTTTATGTATACAGTAATTTACATTTTCTTATGCCGCAAAGTGTTTTCCTTCTCTATTTTATTATTACATTTTCTTGTCACTTTTATTTGTTTTTTGCTTTAATTAACTTTTCGTTTACTTTTAATTAACGTTACTAATTGCTGTAGAGTATGAGAAGTCGGCTCGAAAACAACAAATGCGCGAAAAAATTTATGCGAGTCAAGTGTAAACATTAACACGTATTGAAATGAAGTTCGAGTGGGATTTGGGAAAATTAAAGAAAATGATTTTTTATACCGAATAATTTCAGAAAAGGAAAAGAATTTCTATGTGGACATGTATATGATGTTCACGAAGAAGACGGAACTAAGATACTTGCTTCTTGTAAACAAACATTAAATAAATATAAGGATCGTACAAATGAAAACGAAAATTATTTATTTTATCCAAAGTGTATACAAGGAAATTAAAAATACTCTCCAGATTCGTTAAGGCATTTATCACACTGTGTAACAAGGCGCGTAATTCCTTTATGGAAGAAGTCTTTCGGTTGCGTGTGGAACCATTCCAAAACCTCTTCCTTCACTTCATCGTCCGACTGAAACCTGCGGCCTTTCAGATGTTTCTTGAGATCCCTACACACGTGAAAGTCACATGGGGATAAGTTAGGGCTGTAAGGTGGATGCTGCATCGCTTCCCAGTAGAACTTTTTGATGAGGTCTACCGTTGCTTTCGAGGTGTGAGGACGCGCGTTGTCGTGGAGAAGAAGCACTCCTTCTGTAAGAAGTCCAGGACGCTTGCATTTGATCGCCGCGCGCAGTGCCTTCAATGTTTCCCCATATCGTGCTGCTTTAACTGTGGTGCCTTTTTCAAGAAAGTCCAGTAAAATCGGGCTTTTGCGATCAAAAATCACGGTCAACATTACCTTCCCCGTGCTGTTTGCGATTGCTTGTGATTTTTGCTCAAACATTTCGTAGGCAACAGAGACTTACCAAGCAGCTAAAAAAAATATTCGTAATTTTTCTTCGTAGCTCACGAGAATCGTCTAATTTTAACAAAAGTGGCGTCAAATTTCTTCATCTTCATACGAAAATTTCTCAAAATGAAAAAAATCTTAACTCTCTAATGTATTTAAGGGTGTGTCTAAAAAGTCCGACTGGTCGCCAACAAGTTACGTAGTACGATCGGCGGCCGTTTGCTTCCGTTTGTTCGTTCATGGACAGCGCGGTCATGAGCATTTTGCTTCAAATGGCGTCGCAGCAAGGTTCCTCATATTTCGCCATCTCCTTTCTCCAAAATATATTTATTACATATCGGGCACTCGAACACTTGAATTTTCTACTTTCGTCCGCCATTTTGATTCTACTCACCTAGGGAGCCGACCACGACCGGCGTTGGATTCCGGTCGTAATTAGCGCGACCGGTCGCGTTATGAAAACGCTCATCGCGACTTTATGAATCGAGGGTCGTCCGAATCGGGAGAAAATTTAAAATGAATAAAGCCAGTTATGTATGCCTGGATCGTTCCCGCGTCGATCGGACATAGTCGAAATTTCGAGTCAGTCACTGGTGGCTCCAAAACGAGCTTTGCGACGGGCTTTGAACGGTCGCGACAGGTCGGACTTTTTAGAACACACCCTAAATCTTATGCATTTAGCTGGCACACGAAATCAAAATTCGACATAGCGAGTTTTCCAAGAACAAATTTTGAGATAACGAGAGAAAATTACGTTGAATGCAGAGAAATAAAATTTTTTCGAGATATCGGGATTTTCGAGATAACGAGGTTCGACTGTATTTGGTTATAAGACAATTGGTGGAATGGGTGTTTTAATGTGTATGACTTTTCTTCCACATTATGAATACATAAATATCGATTTACTAAACCATAGTTTATTTAACAAGAAAAGTAATTTAAAAACAAGTTGAAAATCGGATTTAAAGTGTTTTCAGCCTAGTCAAGGTTAAACCCTTTTATATTATTTACTTACTCACCGTTTTCTGACCTAAATGAGTTTAACTTTCCAACTCGGGGGTGGGGGTAGGGGAAGAGGAGCAATACCTTTCCCTCCCTTAATTTATCATGGTTAAATTCTCACATTCTCCTGCGAAGTAGTCAACTCTCGTACCACTATAGCTGATTATTGTTTGGGATAGCAATCCGTTTTGTGCCCACAATTTGCGAAAGAAAAAAGCACGCAAAAAAAAATGTGACTAAAAGGGGGTAGCAAAGACGGAGTAACTTCGCGAAAAGACCACGTAATAATAACCATATATACGACACATATTAAAAACACAAAGATAGCCCGCAAAAGTATTTCAATTAATTTAAAAATACAACCCATTAAAAATATAATCACATTTTAGAAACGAAGAGGCATTCGCCAATAGCAATATTATAAAACCGCAGACAGTAATTCGACATTGGGCACATTCTAAAATCTCAGATCCTTGAACATGAGTGGGCCCATTAAAAATTCAAACCCTACTCCGAGAGTTCTAAAAATTTTAAGTCTAGTTCGAGAGTAGAAATGTCCAAGAGAAACAATATTAACGATGAAAGTATCACGCGAAATCGCAAAGCCGACAAAAACCGCAAAACATTGTGAAAAAAAAAACTCTATGGGCGCAAACTAAAATTTAACCAATATACCAATTAATCATCATCTGGCTTGTTGTCATTACATTTGTATATTTACCTGACTTACAAGGTAACTATCTGAGCCCACTCAGAGCTTTTAGTCTGAAAATTTTTTTATAAATTCTTACCAGTGCCAATAGTAAAACCCCAAGTGCTTTTGCTTGGCATTAATCGGGAAGTTCGATTTTTCGATACTTCGATTGTTACCACTGTTTTGCCTGATTCTAAGCAAAATAACCTACCCTACCATTTTTTATAATAATAAAATTAAAAATCAACTAAATTAAGGTAATTTTAATTAAAATAATAATGAAATATGGTATGACCCTTTACTGTGCTGTTGTTTATCCATTTTAACCAAAATAACAATCATAAATTACCAAAACAATAGCAAAATGTTCGATTTTCAACTATCGAAAAATCTAACTTCCCGATTAATACCAAGCAAAAGCACTTGGAGTTTTACTATTGGCACTGGTAAGAATTTATAAAAAAAATTTTCAGACAAAAAACTCTGAGTGAACCCAGGTAGTTCCCTTGTTAGTGTTATTTTAAAATAATACTTTCTCAGTTTATTTCAAACAAATAGTGATAGTCAACGTTGGATCAATTTTGTCTCCATTTCATTTACACAGTGATTATCATTTCCATATTTTCATTAAAGGTGGAAAAATACTGGCCATGATGTTTTTCCATCACGCAAACTATTAAGTTATTATTGCCATTCGGATTGTATATTTGAACGATAATTTAATAACCGTTTAAAATAATATTTCACAATATTAATTGCTATTAGGGGACGCGGGGTGCTTTGCCTTTCAAACCCCCTTGTATCCCCTGTTTCCTGTTTACTTTATTGTGCTTTCTCTTTTGTAAAGTTTTGTATTTGAAATAAAAATAAATAAATAAATAAATCTCTCAGAAATTGTCTCTCCCCTGATGTTGATGTTGATGTTGAATAAATAAGTCTATCATTTTGTGCATTCACATTGTGTTGATGTTGTACAACTTAAATCAATAAATTTATTTAAAAAATAGTAATGAAATAGGCGTGAAGTTTAACACAAGAAAACAATAACTGAAGATTCGAGCACCTAAAACTAGAAATGGTAATTGAAAAATTGGCAGGAGACGAGTTCTATTAGGTTAGTTTAATTGGTTCCTGCTAGGCATGTTATTTTAGTAATTCAGAATCTCATCTGGATTGTGTCGGCAATCTAAACTCTTCACTATGTTGATGTTTTGAATATTGGAACATGAACTTAAAGGTAAAATCCACGGAAAAATTCGACTTAATTTATACAAGTATTAATTCGACATCATAACATTAATTCCGGTTGATAAAGTATATATCATTCAAAATTTTTCGATTTATCCTAATATTTTATTAATAAAAATGCTCGGAAGATTGAAAATTGCCCTTCAGGTCCTCCCAGATGAATCAGCGAAACATGTCCTGCCGCGAGACCTAAGGTAATTTCGAATTTCGTCGCCTAGTCGCTTTCGATTCTACATATCGCAAGAGTTTATTAACCTGTTTTCTACCAGAATGCCTTTAAATTTGCTTTGTGTTTGGGTGTGTAAAAGAAATCCGATAGAAACTTCGTTTCATAAATTTCTTCAATCAGAATCGATTAAGAAGCAGTGAATTACCTTTTGGCAGCGAGAGAACCAGTATCCAAATGCGAACAGCATAGTGTGCTCAGTTCATTTTGAAACGTCGTGCTTTTTTTTTCTTCTGTGAGGATATTGTTCTTTGTACTGTTCTTAATAACAAAATTAAAAGAGGCCTTACAGTACAACATTTTAAAACTAACACTAAAATGTTGTACTGTAAGGCCTCTTTTAATTTTTTTTCTCTTCAATTCTGCTGTTTTAAATTCATTGAAACTAGATTCTGTTCCAACTCTAAACGGGCTTAATTCTGGTGATCTTCAGGAACAACGACCGCGATAGGGTGTTGTATATCGCAGACGATCCCGTTTCAACGTCTTAAATGCATAGGACTGTATATCGCAGATGATGCAGTAGCATTTAATTCTGCTAACAGCTCTTGTATATCGCTGTCACTGTTATCAAAATCGCTACAGTTACTATCGCTCTGGTTTTCTTATTCGTATACAAAATGCGATCTCTGTACCTTTTCTGATAACCCGATAACACTTATTTAATGCATGACGTCGGGATTCCGAAACTGATTCGTACTACAATAGAAACTGTGACGTCACAGTTTCCAGAAGAATGGCGTCTGTCTCAATCGCAGGGAGAGGGGAAAAATGTCATGTATTTTATTAATTTTGAGTTCGAATTGAAGATTTTTTTAAACTAACAAGGGAACCCCACGAAGTTAATGGAAGGACTTTTTTTGCGCGCAAGCACACCGTGGAAGCGATAGCGTTCCGCGGCGGCAGAGCGCTCCGGAAATGCAAAGTTCAACAAACAAGGCGGTAAGAGGAGAAGCAAAATCGTTAGCGGAGGTCGCCAAAGAACTGCAATTAGCATAAAACCATACAATTATTCGTCTCGAAATAATTTATAAGATGAGGGAAGTATCCATGAATAATATTTTTAACCATTCCATAGTTGATGCTGCTTTGTGTATTACCTGAGCATTGCCCTGCTGAAAAATGAATTCCGAATCATTTAATTGATCTCGAAGAGGAAAGAGGATGTTGCCCAAGATGTCCTGGTAGTCGGGTGCCTTCAATCGTGGAGAAACATACGTCACTTGGTACTTCTCTCGCTCGATGAAAGCAGCCCTTATCAAAACCGATTCTTCGACCTGCACACGCCGTGAAAGATATGCTGGTTTTTGACGCAAATGATGTCACTGGTACTGAACATCATCTGGGATGTCCAAATTAAACTTTTTTCGTCACTAAAAGCGGCATGGCTTCAAAATTGACTATCTGGCATTTGGTTTGGACTTCATCTTTATGTACGCATGATGCTCTGATGTTGACAACACATTTCGGACTGTTCGTGGGTGAACCGACAGATGCAGTGATTTTGTAATTGAATTGGATGAGGCATCTATAGCACTGGCCAATCTAAGGAGCTGTCTTTCAGCTCTTGTACCGAGCTTTTATGGCCGTCCTGATCGCTGCCTTTTCCATATATTTGTGGGTTAGCAAGATAATTGTGGACTACAGTTTTTGATTTGCCAATAAGAGCGGCAATTACACGTTATGATTTCGATATTTTCGATATACATCCATCTGATCCTTTTGGTGATCTGTTAGTTGTCTGCCAGACCTAAGGCCTTTTCTTTGTGTATGCCTTTAAATAGTCTATGCAATATGACATTCATTAAGGCAGTTGGTATTCTTTTGTATGGACTTTTTCATTCTGGTCTCAACCTTTTTTCCCGACCCTCCTATAACAAAATGTACCGTTCGATCCATTTTTCTATTTTTTTTTAAATATAGATGAACTTGAATATGACAATAAGCTTGTGTATCAGTATAATTTATCAAAATTTTTCAATCTTATTTGATTATTCTCTGAATTGAGGTGGTCTTAAACTTTTTTTTCCAACTCAGTATAAAAGACGATTAGCAGATTTTATATTCCAGTCCAAGAAGTTTTTAAAAGTTCTGGATAAAGACATGTGCAGCAGTTAGAGCGTATTTTCAATGTTAATGAAAAGGATCGAACAATGCTGACCATGAAAGGTAGCCCACCATTCATAGTGTTTCTGGAAAGGTAGTTTCGCAAAAGCAAAATCAAAAGACTGGTAATTACAAACTACAGCCTGTTACTGAATTAGCGATTTCTTATAAACATTGATCGATTCCGCTCTCTTCCAATTAACCTCAGTGAGCTTTATCCAGTTCGAATTGAATCTTAGAAAATCTGAGAGTAAATCAATTTCATAACAATGACCGTCTCAATCTTTGTTATCGTAATAGGGATGAGCAACAAATCTTTCGTATGAATAAACATTTGAATAGCTTATTAGGCGACTTCAAACATTATTAAAATATGTAACTGGAGAGATGTTTATGAAGTGATTTTTGTCTCGTATTTCTCTTCACTTTTTTCCATCTTTGTTAGATTTCATTGATCGAATCTATGATGAACAATTTTATGAACGAAAGATGGCTTCGCGTTGTTGGCGAGATCGTTTTACTTGTTATCCGCTGACAAAAGAACCTTCTTTCGCAACAGAGTTCCTTTATCTTAGAACCACTCTACGAATGTTTGTTACATAAACCATGTCGACGTCAAGTTACATCAAATTTTCATGTAACGTATGATGGGCACGTGAAGTCCGGGATATTAGGTTAACGGGGCTTATTAGTGTAATCATCCCCTCGGAAGAGGCTAACGACAGCAGAAGAGGTATGAAGCTTAAATGGAGAAAATACGGTTAATATCTTTTTACGTATTGACAGAAAATGTATTGACTAGTTTAATGGTTTTGCTTTTTGTGGTTTTAATTTTTTTCTACAAGAGTTTATTTTAAAAAAGAAGAAGAAAGCAAGGTTAATATATTAAACCTATTCATTGATTAAATTTAATGAATGAATGAATGAATGAATGAATGAATGAATACATTTAATTACGTATCCTAATGAGAAACTTAATATCTTATAGCCTTATAGCAACCAAAGCTGAATTAAAGGTTACGAGTCAAAATTTTCTGATCTTATCAAAACTTATACATCATAAATTTTGAATAATATTTTTATTTTGCAGTTTGTTTTATTATGGAATGCTTAAAAGAAAATCTTAGGTTATATAATATTTTATATTTACTCATATAAAAACATTATAAATAAAATACACTTTCTTTAGACTTTGATTAAGTGAAATCTCTGAATATCCACTGTGCTCTCACTTCTTATTTCATTGGCTCAAGATGTTATATTTTGGTAGTTTTTTTCTTCTTCTTGTACACAGTATTAACGTTTTCGGATCACTTTGTAGATCATTATCAGATCCTTTCCTTTTCAGCTAAATTTTTCTAAGCTACACACTTTTCAATAAATATTCATTTACATAGAGTACATTAAATGAATTAAAATGACCAAAATAATTATTATATAATAAAAGGAATGGTTTGATAATATTTCAATAACATGTGAATCACTTTCTTTAATCCTCTCCTTAATTAGAATTTACATTGGTGCCGTTCATTTATTTATTTTATTGTGTAGCTCCAAGCGATCCTATTGGCTAATCAATGTCACGAGGTCCAATGCTAATCAAAAAGGGATGGTTTCGATTGTTACGACAGTACTATACTCCGGATGAGCAGAAGAATTTTAATTGTTGCAATATTTTTAATTGTATAGCAAAAACATTTTTTCTTCATTAAAATGTAATATCCTTTCATTGATAACATGGTTTTTACATTTGAAAAGTAAAATCATGTACCTGAACATAAAATTATACGATGACTTCTCTGATTTTTGAAATGTCAATTTTCAAATTTTAAAGAAAATATTTTCACTGAGTTATTGCAACCTAATTATCTTAAATTACTTAGAATTTTTATTATTCAACATAGTTTTCAACAGTAGAATAACGATTGGATAATTAGAGATAAATAGCACACTGTTTATCCCTTTTTGGATAGGTTTGTCCAATATTTTGGGAAGTGACCAAACCGAATAACTTGACGTTCAACTTTAATGTTACCATAAAAACTCTTTAGTTTTGAACTTTGTCAATAGATGGCGGGGCCTTAACTTTAAAACCACAATATAAGAAATAAACTGTGTTTAAAACGCGCTTTAGGTCGTGTCTACCGAACTTCACTTTAGCATTATTGTTTGACGCTCCGGACACATCTGATCTAGGACCTAAAGGGGTTACCTGAATTATTGATGTTTATCTTCTGTGTTTTACGGGTTTAGATTTGTTTACTTTGCATCTTCGTATTGATATTAATAGGTGTTGGCTATTCTCACGGACTTCGATTTGCTTTGCAATTCGAATTTTATTTTTTGCTTTGTGTAATAGTTACTCGCGTTTGTTTTATTCCAATTTTGTAAAATTGGAGATAAATAGCATCAGTAGCATCGGGGATACTTCCTGGTACACTTCCCGTCCTTCATGCATGGGGATGGTTGTGTTTGTTGTGTGCCCGAATGGCCCGTGGATCATGTTTTTGACAACTGTGTCGTGTAGTTTTTTGTCACTGTTGGCATCAGGAATTTCTGCAGTAATAATATCGTCAATTTGGTTGGGACGCAATCTTTCTTTTAGCCACAGTAAAAGATGTACGTGGGCAAACCGCGCTTTTTTGCCACACTGGAGTACATGAAGCACTGAGTCTTGCCATATATGTATTTGACATTTCGTGAGCAGAGCTACCAACTTCCGAACTTTAATTTCAAAAACTCGAGCATAGGATAGAATGAGCATAAAATTATGATCCAATGACAGAACATACGTTTTATGCTATTGAACATACAATGATTATAGCAGACGATAAGGATAGGGAAGTGTCCAGGATGCAAAATAAATTCAATTTTATTTAAAAAAAATATTCTTTTAATTTAATTATTGTATACATTTTACATATAAATAAATTTTAAATCAATAAGCTAGATGCATGCCGCTTGGAGCCCTAGTGAATTCGCACCTGGTGGTGGCTAAATCAACTAGAGTCGGGAGAGAAACTCAATGCTTACGTTGAGTTAGCTGGTATTTAAGAATTTCAAATTGACACTCACCATGGAAAATGTGTTTAAATTAGTTTTTTTATGAAACAATTCACAGTTCATCTTTTCGAGCAAGTATCATAAAAAAGGGAACTAATTAGTTGATTCAAAGAATATGGAGTCTGTGAAAAAGAAATTTATAGCAGCCACAGTGTTATTGTCGGATAATGCCTGCCTCAAACAAGCATAAATAAACCAACTTATAAAATCATATTAAAATGAGTGCTAACAAAATTTCATTGTGACTTAATTAGAAATATTAAACATCCACTAGACACAGATTACTTTTGTTGACCGCGAATTACCGCTGAAAGCGTTGAACTTTTTTGTCAGTCACATTGGATGTCGAACATCGAACTATTGGAATGTAATCGGGATGACTGGGATGATTGTTTTTCGTTTTACCAATGAAATGATCGCTGCATACATACGATTTTGAGGTGGGCATCCATTCGTCATCTGTAATTCTGTGGAACATATTGTTCAATCATAATTAAATTACATAATATTATTACAAAATATTTTATTTGATTAAAAACAAATCTTAAGTTTTTCGCTTCATAAACTGGATCGTTTCTGCCTCCGTTTAGTTTCCTATGGCCTGGACGGGAATTTGTAGAAATGAATTTGTTTTTCCTGCTTTTTTGGCAGTTTTAAACGTATTACCACATCCTACTATACTGCAGTTGTTATTTGACATGTTTAAAATTAATTGGTATACCTATAATATAGCAATAACTAGTCTATTTTTGCCTTTTGTTTTACCTTGTGCACGCATGTAAACAAAGGAGCTCTCCCGAAGCTAACGCAAGAAACGCTCACCAGAGTCCGCACACTTTGCGCTTGCACCTAGCTTATAATGCTCTTTCATTATAACTAACAATTTTTCATACATTACCTTCAAAAAAAAAATATAAGATTCTGCAAAAAATTTATATGCCTTGTTATTAAATCTTTCCAGCAATTCCATTATGTTTGGCAAAATTAGACAGTATCGTTTCATTTCTTCGTTTTTCAAGTACTTTTCACCATGAAGCAATGTTTATTTTGAAGAGGGCTTTCCTGCAACCTCGTTTTCATGCCGCATACAAGGCCAACTATAAATATCGTATTTATCACAGCCCACTAGATAAAGGCCTGAGTGCTGTTTTCAATATGGCGGCGCTCGCAGGCGGACTCTACGTGTGAAATAAGCTGAAATAAAAAAATTATTTCATAAATTTGCTTTAATTTTCTTACAAAATCTAACCAAAATAATTAATCTATTACAGGAACTAATTTTTGCAGATTTCTAAAACCATCATATATGGTTTCGAAATTTTTTATAGAAAAGATGCTTTTTCTCTTCTTCCATAGATGGCTCTATTTTGAAAAAAATGAAACTATATTTATTTGCACGTATGTTGCCATTGTTTTGATTGAAATATAAAGCCATTTAAATAACAAGTTCAAAAACTAAGATTTCGTTAGAAGATTAAAGCAAATTTGTGAAATAATTCTTCTATTCCATCTTATTTCACACAGACAGTCCGCCTGCGAGCGCCGCCATTTTGAAAACAGCACTCAGGCCTTTATCTAGTGCGCTGTGGTATTTATAGGGATGACGTAATCGGCTCGTTTAAGTCTCGGGATAAAAAGGCCCATTGTAGACCAATCTGGAGAACCTCGTTGCTTTATGTTGTATCTGTACCTCTTTTGTGATATCTCAAAGTTGATCCTTAACATTAAAAGAGCTTACTGGTATTTATTATATATTTAATGTCTACAACATATCAACAGGAATACCTCTTTAAATACTTCTTTCTCCCTAGATACACTGTTTGAAAACTGGAATTTGTTTCATTCATTTGCTCAAACTACACGTGGAAAAGCACTATGGAAATTCATTTGAAAGGCATCTTTGCAAGAGAGGGAACCCATAGATATTTTTCCCTCCCTAATAGGTTTCTGTTGGGAGCTTCGCATTTTTCAACGCATTCCCTGATTGTCTGCTATAGATCGTCAGTTAACGGACTTAAAATCCCCGACCAAATACAGGGTGATTTTAATTAAAGTGACACCATTTAGTCCCTTCTAGCGGCCGTTCTGGTAATCAGATTTTGACGAAACTCGAGATATATGTTATACAGACCATGGGGAAGGGAATTTTGCAATAAAAAAAATTAGTTCACATTTTGACCGCTACGTCAAAATATGACGCACGAATAACAAAAACAAGTTAAAAGCAGAGAAATTTATAAAATCAGAGCATTTGTTCAATGTGCATTCCATTTGTGTCAATGACATGTTCTGAGCGCATTATTGCATGTTCCACAGTAGAGCGAAGGGTTTCCTGAGGAATCACAGTGATATGGCGTGTTATGCTCATCGATCTATATTAACTAACTGGATGCACCACTCCCATTGTCTGTGTGGCAGGCAAGTGAAGCCTTATAATCGACTACTTTTTCCTAGTAGGAAGGGCATCGCATCGATGTTAGTTATATATATCGACGGAGCAACGCGTCTTTTAAACAAGCATTAAACAGTTCAACTACATGTTTAGAGTTAAATTTTCGGTCGTTTGATTCATCGATTTATATCGTATATCATATAGTTAAAATACATGGATGGTTTTATTTAAAAAATTAGCTAAAAATGGTACAATCCTGTTCAGCTTAGTTATTTATTTAGTAGCATTCCGGATGGAATAAATTGCATTTAGGAAAATAAATTAGAGAAAGTGTAGTTCACAATTGGGAAAATATAGGTTACAATATAAATATTTAATAAGAGTTCGGAATTGTTTACTTGCTCTTCAATAAAACTCTAAGTCTTGACCCAATTGTCCTTTAATATAATGTTCTGTAATTATTGATAATAGGATAGTCTGGTTGGTGATGGCAAATAATTACAATATTTTAATGACACCATTATGATACCATAAAAAAAATTCGATGCTAAGATATGCCACGTAATTTATCAAACTACACATAACGGCATGCCATGAACGAATTTAAAAGAGTGATTAATAAGTGCAAAGATGGTTGAATTATATTCAGTGGTACATGTGGCAATGCTGCTTTGATGTCGTATTGATGATGGTAGTTTGTTCCATAAATAAATGACATTGTAGGGGAAATAGTTGGAAAGATATTTGGAAACCATTATTGGGATTTCGAATTTGTATCGACGTGTGATCCGGTAATCGGTGTTATGAATATACCAATCTCTAATGAATTCTGCCGGATGACCTTTTAGATGTAAAGCATTTGTCAATTCAGTAATAAGTCCAATGCAACGTAAGTTTGGTAGAGAAGAGCGATGATAATAACTGCAAATTCGGGTAATTGAAGTTTGCTTAATTTGAATGCTGTACGTATGATTTGATTATAAGGCAAAGTACATCATCTTCGAAGCAAAGAAAACCTCTATTCGCCATAAATTACACAAACTAATTTTATTTAATCGTGTAAAAAATTCAATAACTTGGTTAGGTTAAAGATGCATATTAATCAATAAATGTTTTACTTTTCTTTAATAACTTAATTTTAAAAAAAAATATTTCATATATTCTAAAATAAAATTTGTATTTTTTTTCAATATTTTAATTACTGATTAAAATTTTCGCATTTCCACAAGAATAAATTCAATAATCATCGAAGAAATTAGCTAGTTTGCCACGTTAGCATATAGAAACCAGTGATCTTTTGCCCTTCCCCCTTGGAAGAAGTAGTCGAATATAAGGCTTCACTCAACTCCCATAGAGTGGTGCATCCAGTTAGTTAATATAGATCGATGGTTATGCTTGCTTTCAATTCAGGGACAGTCCGTATTCTTCCTCCATAGACATTAGAGAGTTAGTTTTTTTTCGTACGAAAACGAAAAAATTTGACGTCACTTCCGTTAAAGTTAGACGATTCTCGTACGTTACGAAAAAAATTCACGAAAAAATTTTTCGATCTCGTTGGCAAATGTCGCTTGCGTAACGAGATCCTTGTTCATGCGCAGTTTGTGCATAGGGAGACCATCGGGCCAAAAATCCTCCATCTTAGTTCTCTCACTTACTCGAGTGCCTTGTTATCCGCCAACATGAGTCAGTTAGCAACCAGTTATCACCCTCAATGATCTATTTATGGAAAATGGAATCCCTCTGAGTAATTTTTATTCCGCCTAGAGTAATACAGTTGAATTTAGCGTACTTGCTTTATTTCCTTAACGTTAAAAAATATTCCCTTTCTGACACTAGATGGCGCCACTTGTACCTTAGTATTATATCTCGTTGGTTGTTTCGATTCGCATTCGATACGAAAGAAAACACGGCATTCGTTGCCGTTAACGAGAACTTTTTGCACGAGCACACTGCTTGAATAGCTCGTAACTGAATTCTCGTAACGAAAAAAAACTAACTCTCTATTATCTTTCAAATATCCCCACAAACCAGAAGTCACAAGGGTTTAAGTCCGGTAAACGAGGAGACAATACAGTTGGAAAAGTTCTCGAAATCACCCGATCATCTCCAAAATGAGCATGAAGCAGTTTCTTCACTTGTCGTGCAATGTGGGGTGTTTGCATCTTCTTGCATAAAGACAGTAGTGTCTAAACATTGTCTTTCTTGTAAAGCAGGAATGACTTTCTGCTCCAGAAGTTCGCAGTAACGAGCACCAGTGATTGAACATCTTTTAGTGCCTTGAGGAGTGTTTTCTTCAAAGAAAAAGGGACCAAGAATGAAATGTGAAGTGAATCCGCACCATAGAGTCACGTAATCAGAGTGCAAAAGCTTTTCATGCACAACCATCGGCTTTTCAGTACCCCAGATGCGACAGTTTTGAGCATTCACTGCTCCATCTAGTGTGAAATGGGCTTCATCTGACCACAAAATGTTCCATGGTCATGCATTATCGACGGCTATTCTAGCCAGAAACTGGCAAGCAAAATCAGTTTGTTTTTCCGGATCTTCATGAAGCAACTTTTGAACCACCTGGATCTTGTATGGATACCACTTTAAAATGGAACGCAAAACTTTTGTACCGTAGACCACGGAATAGACAAATCACGTGATACGGCTCGAGCACTTGCTGAAGAATATTGGGAACTTGAAGCACTCTCAACTACAGCAGCAGCAACGTCTTCCACAGTCTCATTTGCAATTCGTTTCCGTCCTCTCCCTGGCAGCACACCCAACTCACCAGTTTCTGCAAATTTCTTAATCATCTTTTTAAATCATTAATGGACATAGGCCCATTTCGTAAGTTTTTCAAACGTCGATATTTTCTTAGTGCAGCAGAAGCATTGTTGCAGTTCTGGTAAAACAACTTCACCAATAAATCTCGATTCTTTTTAGCTAAAGCCATCGTGAAGAATGACTTTACATTTAATATCACTGTCATTTTAAAGCTTTTCTAATTTTACATCTCATTTACATAACGTCTCTGATTGAGTAAAAATTCTCAGATAGTTTCTTAAATGACCTGCGCCATATTTTGACGTAGCGGTCAAAATGTGAACTAATTTTTTTATTGCAAAATTGTCTTCCCCATGGTCTGTAAACATATATCTCAAGTTTCGTCAAAATCTGATTACCAGAACGGCCGCTAGAAGGGTCTAAATGGTGTCACTTTAATTATAACCACCCTGTACATAAAAATGTTTAAACTTGATGTATATAAAGTAAACTTGGGTCTTTTATTTTTGTCAGTTAATGTTAGATGCTTATGTTTTGGTTTACAGTGTCATCATTTATTGATTATGTCTACTTTGAGTAAGATTAACTCGCAAATTTTTCATTTGGATCTTAATTCAATATCAAATAACCTTTGAAAATGCTGTAGTATTTAATTTATCCTCCACCTTTTATCTGCTTATGTATTTGAGTTATATTGCCCTTTATTTTCCACTAAGCCGAACACCGATCCTGACAACCTATCGTGATCCTTTAGGGTAAAGGTCAGAGATCACAATATTAAATCTCTATTTTGCAATTAACACCACCAAGTGAATATAGGTTAAAGTTGGAATACACAAAGAATTAATTACGTGTACTAAATATTTATTCTATGCGAGAAAGTCAAGAGCGTATTAATTTATCTTTGAGTAATAGTAAGTGTTAGAATAACAAAGTAGATCAGAAACTGTGGACAATAGGTTATTAAAGCAGAAAAAAATATAAATCATAGAAACCATTATTCCACAGGAGAAATTTTTAATGACTCGAAATTGTTTTAAAAATCTCTCTTGCGGAATAGAGGTTTCTATGGCTTATCTTAATTTCTGCCTTAATAAGAGTTAGTATTGCTGAATTTGAGCTTACAGGTGATTGCTAACATTTTTATCAAAACCATTTGTATTTGTAAATTTAATTCATGTGATATAAGTTGTTTGATATATTACTTGCCATATGTTAGCACTGAAAATTTTTAAGGGGTATCCTTATGTATCTCAGCCGACTATCTCTCCTTCAAACGTTCTCTATCCCATATTTATCGACTGGTGAAAATAGAACGTGAAAAGTTAATTCGTTTTTAAGTTATGATACTAAATAATAAGTTCTCCCAACAAAGTATAGAGCACGCGCAGAGCAAAAACGTAGCACGCGTTTTCTCTGATGCGAGGATGATTTGTCTCTTCCAATAATACACTACGCTCACTCTCCTTCAGAAACATGAGAAATTAACTGCTCTCTCTATTGCAACGCTATGCATTATTGGAATTGTGACTACAGACGGACGGACATCTGGACAAACCGATCACTTAAGCGCTTTTCTACGAAAATGTGCTAAATATAGGGCTCCAAGTCATTCAATAAACCAGATAAAAGTTTCTGTTTGCACAAAAACGATTGAAAATGAAGCAGGAGTAGGAGTTGTAATAAAGTATATTAATTAAAAAATAAAAACTCCATTTAATTAAAAGAAATATAAATAAAAATAAATAATAAAAACAATGAATAAAAGTCACCCAATGGAGAAATGTAAAAGTTGAAGTGGACGAAATACAATTGAAACAAAGGTCTTGTGGAGCGTATATAGATGAAACACAGATGAAAAGAAAGTCTTGTGGAGAAATGTTGCTCGAAACACAAGAAGGAACACAGTATCAGGTGAAGAAGATCTATGATGAAAGTCCGATGATCCGTAGAAACATAGATGACAAAATTGAAATGTATTTAAAAAAACGTTTTCTGGATTTTTATCCCATCTTCAGTTTATAAACTTTTGAATGAAATTTAAGTTAACAACATAATAGAAGATATAATAATAAAACAAAACAACTGTAGAAATAGAAATGCGGCCATTAATCGAGACGGCCCTCTTAGTCACGGTCTTTCAATCCCTGGTCTGTGCACACGCGCAAATTCCATTGTTGTAGTCAACAATTGGATTGCTGTATTTATGGAAGAAGCGCTTTTGGTCCCCTCTATTGCATGAATTTGGCTACATCTTAAACATAACAATATAATTTAACGTCGTACAAACCAATGACATAAATTAAGGATAGACTCCGAATCCTATTGTTAACAGCGGCAAAAAGTGAAGCAAATTGAGCCATGATATTCTGGGCAGGAGTGAGCCGTGGTGTAATTAGCTGTCTGGCTGCTTTGTTTTTGAAGATTTTGGGCCTGAGGAATAATTAATTCAAAACCATCCCTCAAAGTTAAACTGCGTACAACTGTACAAACAGACAAGAAAAAGGATCAGGAATCATTTTCCACAAAAATAAATCAAATATACGTAACTAAAATGAAAATACTTAACTGAAAGACAATCGAAACGAAATTGAAATTGAAACCAGGATCGAAAACTTCTTTATAAAATATAATAAAATACTTCAAATACAAAGTAAACGAAAAGATAAACTTATCACTCCGTGATCGGCGTGTGAAAGAATTATTAATCAGCTACTCTCGTGTTTAGCCATGTGTTTTGCATCATCTTCACTCACTTTCGGCCATGACAGTTCTGGGCATGGAGCTTCCCAATTTGCTTCAAGTTACAACAATAGGATTCGGAGTTTATCTTTTATATACGTCATTGGTACAAACTACGTAGCCCACGAGAAAGACAGGCCTGGGCACTCAAAAGTCACCTGACCATAGTAGTCTTAGCAACAATCCAACTTTCATTGTCTCCAACTTGGATTTTAACAATTAGTATTTTTTCGTTTGTTGGAAACAATGAAGATTGGATTGTTGCTCAGACTACTGTGGTCAGGTGACTTTTGAGTGCCCAGGCCTGTCTTTCTCGTGGGCTACGTACAAACTAACAGAACTGTCAGCTGATGTTACGTATTTGTTGTTAAATACGTAATAGTAGCTGACAGTTTTGTTACGTTGTACGAACGTTAAATTATATTGTTAAGCTTGAGATATAGCCAAATTCATGCAATAGAGGGTACTAAAAGCGGTTCTTCCACAAATACAGCAATCCAATTGTTGACTACAACAACGGAATTTGCGCGTGTGCACAGACCAGGGGATTAAAAGACCGTGTCTTAGTTAAACGATAGTTAATCCGGCATCTTACAGTCTGAAAATTTGCATAAACTGATGTATGTAAAGTGAAACCGCCATCTGTTGGTCAAAAACCGAACGATTCTAGCATTCGAGTTTTAAAGTTTTTTCCTGACTTTTGGATCACCCAGTTTTTTTACTAATAACGAAATAATGAAATGAAATTTCACTTACTATGAAGGGAAATTCCTTTGAGATGATGTCCTGGATTTTAATCAGTTTTGATTGATTCAATTTTTTTTCTATTTATTTTGCATTCATCCCTTCGGTATCTTTACTTTTTTTTCTTATTTTTCATGCTTCTTCAATCTATTTTTAAATTTCTTGCACTTACTTCATTTTTTAAACATTCATTTTAATTTAATGATCTGATGTGTCTATTTTGGAGATAATATCTTGGCATTTGAAAAGAAGTTGGCGTTTTTTCATCGGGTTTCTAAAAATTTTTAATTTGTTTAAAAATAATAAGCTTAAAATAAAGTAAAATTACCGTCTGAAGATGGAAGATCGTTGACAAGAAATTTGATTGGTTTTTCATTTAATTTGAAATTGCTTCGGGGAGCCAACTGTAATTTTGTGCTCAGTATTTTCACTCCGTTCCATCTGTCTATTCTCAATTTGGCAAAGATTCTGAAATATTCAAATATTTAACTGAGACATCGTCTTCTATTAAACTTTATACCAGCATTCGATCTGTAATATCAGAAGAAAATGTCCTATTCAATATTTTATTGTTTTAATAAAGAGTTACTGTATATATATTTTTTTTTTACATATTTTGACAATTCAAAACATTTTATGACTGAATTTGTGGACTGAATATTCATTTTCATTTGGTTCCCCAAGAAACCCTTGAAGAAACCTTTCTGGGTCTTCTCAGAATATTAAATTAATTTCATTCACATGATCAACAAATAGAATCGTGTCACAAAAAAGACTTTGGTGTGTACGGATGGGAGGCAGGTGGACTCGACATCCTTCCCTGAATTGATACCAAACAATCAATATAAAAATGCTCTTTGAAACGTTTTAAATAGCATGAAAGAGACTTTGAAATGTTGTAAATAGCATCCTCAATAGAGAGATGCTCTTATTTAGATAAGTGATGTTTTTCGTTGAGAAGGGCTGCATATTAGCAGCTCCCTATGCAACAGAGATGAAACCATTGATGTTTATTGTTGACAGTGAGCTACGCGGTCGTTTGTGTATTGAGAGTTGTTACAATTTTAATTTGCTTGGATATTCGCAGAGTACTGAGTAAACATGGCAAGAGCAAAGAGAGAGATCGGAAAAAAGCTAAGCTCTACCGAGTCGACAGTATGGTCTATTTTGATATCTTTGAAAATCCTGTGGAAGATCTAGTTATGATTTCAGGAGAATTGGGCGTTGAGGATACTGATTCAGAAAATGTTTGATTAGTAATTGATCTTGAAATCATAACGTGGTTATAAGAAGAACAAACGAAGTGTGATTGAAAAGGGAATGTTCCTAAGATGTAACCGTGGAATGTTGATGGAATTCGCTACTCTCAGTTTAGATAGCGCCGCCCTTGTGGCATTTATTTGAACTGACCTAAGTAGGATTCGTCATAGTTTAAATAAGGCTCAACACGTTGTTGCAGCTAAAGAAATGAAAGGAAAAAGTAACAAATACTGCCGTGTCTAAGGCTGCAAATCAAAAACGATGTTATATGCGGAGAGCCGTAAGATTACATTTTTTTCCAAAATATAAAGCAATTAGAAAAAGTTGGGAATTAAAACTTAAAAAAAGCCATAGATACCATGTATGAACACAATTTTTTCCATCACCACCTTGTAAGCAGAAATTATGAATGGTAGGGTAAAAGATGAAAAATATTTACATATTTTAAAATATACTACTAATAAAATGAAATAATATTCAAAATTTTTTCTTAAATTCTATTGCTAATGTTATCAAAAACTATTTCTATTGCTAGCTGCATTAGTTTTGATAACATTGTTTTGTTTGTGGGTCATTAATAAGCAAAAAATTAGGTCGTTTATTATTAGGAACAATTTTCATCTTGAATCTACTTTTTCATATTTAATCAACTAATAACTTTCCAACTAAAAAATACATTTTTCTTTATGAATGACAGCATTAAAACGAACGCAGTGGCCACGTTCACGGCTACCGTGAAGTCATAACGGCTCACGACGCTAACACGCTATTGCCGGGAGTTATTTCGCGGCACTTTTCGTGCTGCGGACGGCAGTAGCGATGAACGAATATATTGTGTAAATGTTCAACTGGAAAAATATGTTCAATAGGAAGAAGTTTCAAATCGTATCAAGAGTAAATATATTTGGAAATCGCATTCTGTTTGTTAAATTATATAAATAATGGGGTCATAATTTTTTCCAAGATTTATAGTATTTAATTTTCAATATTTTAATGGAGTACAAATTTCTTAGTGGGTGGATGGGAAGGGGGGAGGTAAATTCACAAGTAAGCACGGGGATGATAATAACACTGTGTATTTCTTAGTTTTTGTAAACTTTGTTATCATGACTGTTTTACCCCTTGCTAAGAGTGACGGCCTATGTGTTCACTTCCCCAATTCAATTTTTTCTTTCCGAAATTGACTTAAAAACTCATGATTCCAGAATATATGTTGAAATTAAAAAAAAAAAATCCGTCTATACGTATGTGACCAATTTTGTGCAACTAATTCCTCCGAAACTACAAAAAGCAGAACCAAATTAATGTTTGAGAATACTTTATACTGTGCCTTGACGTATTTTTATGACAGTTGCTTAACCTGTTTGGAGACATTAATTTTTTTTCTAAAAATGAAGATATGGCTATAGTGTCCATACAAGCGAATCAAACTCAATAAATTCGATATCAACGGACTCCTCACATAAGGACAATTTTTTTTTTTTTTGTTAATAACTTGTTTGCTTTTGATGAGCCAGTTTTGAGTTATAAAGGTTTACATTTCCTCCCCCTCGCCCCCTATAAAATTTTTTTTTTCGTGTTTTTTTCTTTCCAACTCCCGGCAACGCGTGACGCCACTTCTCATAAAAATGACGTCACTCCTTACTGTCGTGAGCCGTTATGCCTTCACGGTAGCCGTGAACGTAGCCACAGCCTAAAATGAAAGTTGAAATCAAGTGGTATTCCTAGCAGGTGCTTGCTGCATCGACCACTTGAAAAAAATATCATCATACAGAAAAAAAAAATCACACAGTGTAATATTCAAAGCATATTGATGGAAAACGGATGATTAGGTGGGTCCTACTTTCGCCGCTATTTTTCACAAATTCACAAAAACAGAAGGGAATAGTCAGTAATATAGAATCAGATCGTTAAATTGGGATTTCTTAGTATTGCTTCTAGCAATGAAATTGGTAGAGACTTTGCAATACAATAACGGGAGAACCGAGTTTCCGACTAGTTTTGCCATTATTGTACTGCAAAGTCTCTACCAATTCAATTTACAATCAATTAAACAGAAGATACGGGATATGAATCCATAGAAATTATTCAGATATGACTTTCATGATAAACCGGTCTAAATTAAAAATAAAGTTATAATATTATTTATATTTCGTTATTCAATAACGTCTATTTTACAACACAAAGATTTTATTCCGATAAAATAAAATCGACTTTCGTTCTTTCGGACATCGTCAGTATTCATTTACTACTGCATTTTTAAAAATTTCTTTCAATACAATTTTAAATTTTTAAACAATAGTTTTATATTCATTGTTAATGTTTTCCCGGTTGCATAGTTGTTATTATTGAGATGCAATATTTATTTTTGATAATTATTTTATTTTACATTGTAATTTTATAAATATACAATATATGGTATTATCTTTTCTTAAGTTTTAATTACATAGCTTAATCTTTTGAATTTGCTTAATAATTCTTTTATTTTCTCTTCTTTTAAGTATTTCGTTGAATAATAAATTACTATCTACTAATATTTACTTAATAAAAACGTTATTCTGTCCGTCATCATTGACTTTTTTTTCATTTCTGATTAAACCGTAAGTTATCTTGATGAAACAAACATGTTCTATAGGTCGATGATAGATAATTAAAATGCGTTCAAGTTAAAAAATAAAATTGACTTCAAGTTTGGTCTAGACAATTGATTTTATGCAAAATTTTTCACTTTTTTTCAATTTAAAAGGAGGTTTTTTAAGATATCTCGACAAAATAAAAATTGAAATTTAACTTCTAATTAGCTCTATTAATCGAGGTATAAATGGTGTCAATCAGATTTTTCATTGCAAAATTATAGCCTATTTTTGAAAATTTCAATTTCAATTTCAATTCAATCTTACCTAATAAAAACATTTTTCTGTCCCCGTTATCATTGACTTTCCCTCACTTCTGATCAAACCATAAGAGTTAATAAGAGTTACCTTGATGAAACAAAAATGCTCTATAGGTCAATAATAGACAATTAAAATGCATTTAATTTCAAAAATAATTGATATCAGGTTTGGTTAAAATAATCGATTTTATGACAAATTCTTCACATTTTTTTCAATTTAAAAGCAGGTTTTTAAGATATCTCGACAAAATAAAAAATGAAATGCAGCTCTATTCATCGAGGTATAAATGATAACAAATGAAACCATCCCAGGGAAATGGATGGACATCTTAGTATTACGACCAAAATTTGCATAATTCCCCAATTAACCTAAGAAAAATGATATCTAACACAGATTACTTAGTACAGATACCAAACATAAAAATCATACCACAAATAACAAAGAAAAGCACTAATAACAACCACCAATATAAAAACAAATGCCACAAACACAAATTTTAAAGACATATGGCAATCTAATATAGATAAATAGAGCACCACCAACATAATTTACCAAACACCTTGCACCAATTGTGAAAACATTTACACATACGAATAAAAGAACATGAAAGGGCATTTCGTAACAAAGATAGAAACACTCATTTAGTTAACCATTGCATCAATCAAAATCATACACCAAAGTTAAAATCATTAGTAAAGAGAATAATTACAAAAAAAAGGTTAATAAAAAACCCCCATCATCATTACAAATGATAAAAACTTAGCCAAACCTTCAATTGACATCAATAATAAATGGAAAATGCTTTTAAAAAAAACTAGTTGATATGCCCGGCTTTGCTCGGGCTGGCTGTTTGATGAAATTTTGCAATATCTGAATTTTGAATAATAATAAGTACACATGAAAAATCCTTACAGTTATTAAAGTTAATATTCACTTTGGAAAAACGAAAAGAATTCTTTAAAATGCTCGCACCGGAATTTCTTGTTTATTTGGCTTTGCCCTGGAAAATTCGACATTGCATCCTCAACATTTTAGAATATCAGAGAAAGGCCATGAGTATTGAATTATTTCTGTCTACATTAAAAAAATACTTCATAGATGAGTTCAAAGAGTCGAAGAACTTTGTTTACAGCCTCATCAACATCCCTCATCAACACGTAACCGTTTCAATACAGTTGTACTCAAGCGTGGAATGATGTCCTTAATGGGGTTGTTTATATTGACAGTATCACTTTTAGCAGCAAGGATTGCCCTCTCACGCCATCAGTTGAGATCTTTATAATTTTCTAATACGTTTAGATAAACACTATCTATTCTCTAAAGAAAGTTACTACATTACAAAAACCATACGAAAAATAAATTTTCTCCAGTTATTAGCTCATTAGCGAAAGTATCATCACCTTTTCAGCAAAAGCTTGAGCAGTTGTATTTGAGCCCTACAAATTGTATTCTCTTATTTGTTTTAGAATAATTTCTTACATCTCTACAAAGATTTTAATAAAAAAAGAAATAATAATGATTATAATTATTACCTTTTATAATTATTTCCCTTGACAATCATTAAGGTAAGCATCGTACCTGACGAAAAAGACAAGCCATGGCACTAAATCACGGCCTTCTAGAAACTACCAGGCCTGAACATGGAAAAGATAAAACATTGTTACGTCTAACCGGTGGTGCTTTTACAAAACACCACCTAAAGACAAGGCCTGAGCGCGGAAACGTCACACATTGTTAAAACGTCATAAGTAGTCATCTTTAATCGCATTTCTACCAATGGTAAGCCCGAAATTCTGATTAGGTATGATGATGTAAAAATATATGAAATTTCTGTGCGCAGGCCTTCTCTTTAGGTGTTGTTGTTTTACAGAAGTTAGTTCAACGTCACAATCTCAGTGCTTCAACAGTACATCATAGTTTCTAGGAGCAATACCAACACCTCTTAGAAAGAAAGCCTGTGCACTGAAAACTCATACATTATTACATGATCATAAGAAGTCATAATTTAGGGCTTATTATTGGTAGAGATATGATTAACAACGCCTTTTTCTGATGATGTAACAATGTATAAATTTTTAGCGCACAGGCTTTCTGTTTAGGAGGTGTTAGCAATATTACCTAGAGAGAAAGCCTGCTCACGGAAAAAACTTACATTGTTACATCACCTACGGTAGGGACAATTTCGGGCTTATTATTGGTAGAAATATGATCAACAATAATGTATGATGATGTAACAATGTATGACGTTTTCGCGCTCAGGCTTTGAGTAGAGGTGCTGTTGCTAGGAGGCCGTGACTAAATAGTCACCTGATCTTATTCAAAGTAACAATGTAAAGTTCATTGTTTTCAACAAACGAAAAAATACCGATTCCTAAATCTAAGATGGAAACTACGGTCTATAGATATACATGGTCATCGAGCTTCGGCCATTTTCTATTGTTTCCAGAAGCTAAGGAAAACAGATCGCGCCAGGTGCCGCATAGATCGCACTAAGGCAACACCTAAAGAGAAAGCCTCTGCACGGAAACCGTCATACATTGTTACATCATCATAGTAGTGCAAATTCAGGGCTCATTATTGGTAGAAAAACGAATAACAATGCACTAACAAGGTCTCTTTAGGCCGACCGTGATCTGTGATAGAGTTTTTCATTGAAACTGATAATGAAAGTAAAGTTTCTATCTGTCGATAGGGCGGCGCTGCAGGCGCAGTTGGACCGATTGTACATGCAGCGCCACTTTTCAATAGAGTTCCTACCCTACCGGGAGCTAGAAACTTTAGCTTCATTTAACAATGGAGCTCGATAACCATGAATATCTATAAACCGTGACGAAAACCTATGGTATGTATCAATTTCATCAACCATTTTTAAAGCAACATACAAACATCACCAATCAATTGTTGATGCAAAAACGACGGGCTTATTGTTCACACATCCAAGCAAACGAACATAAACCAAGTCTATTTCTAGATCTAAAGATTATTAATTTCTGTGTTTTTGAGAGACTTATGTCCAGTTTTAGATTTTTCCCATTATTATGGTAATATTACACAGCTATATTTTAAATTTCAACTTTATAGCTTGCTTCCAAATTGCATTTTAAAACCGGATTTACATTGTGCTTTACAAATATAGATAGAAGATAGTCAAAATCTAAAAACCAGCCAACAATACTTTCTCTAACAATACTTTCTCATGCCTAAATAATCCAACGCACCACCTACATTGTTTTCCTGAATCTTTATTGCATTATTCTGTTTTCAACAGTAGGAATGATTGTCATGCTGATATGAAAATTGAATCCAAAAAAAGGGTTATGCAATGGAACTCGCTTAATAGTCACATCACGTCATAGATATTGAATTCAAGCAAAAATTGTAAAGAATAAATCATTAGATGATCACTGAGGGTTTTAATGGTACGCCTACCTCAGATGTTCGAATTAATGATGAAAAATAGGAAAGAAAATTCCGCAGCCCGGATTCGAACCAGGAACCTTTGGCTCGGACCGCCAACGCGCTAACCAATTAAATTTCCTATTTTTCATCATTAATTTCAAAAATTGTAAATGAGGCAAATAGAGATGAAATTGCTATCGATTTGAATTCAAGTGATTTCAATTTGCCTTTCGTACTTAAAAGTCGTCAATTTCCTATTATTCCTTCTTTCGCTATGACTATAAATAAGAGTCAAGGACAATCATTTTCTCATGTAGGCTTACTTTTAAATGAACGAGTGTTTTCGCATGGTCAACTATATGTCGCTTTATCACGTTCAAAATTTAAAAGCAATATAAAAATTTGTATTCGTGGTATTCCTAAAGAACAAGGGAAATTGATCAAAAATAGTGATAGAACTTTCACTAAAAATGTGATTTATCGGATGTTTTGTAATACAGTATGTGGTTTAAAATATATTATTTTTTATTTTATTATTTTCTGATTTTATTAAATAGGATAAACGCACGGCAAGCGTCACACAGCCGAGCAAAGCGAGGCCAACTACTAGTTCTATATTATTTAAAATATCTGTGGATAATAATTTCAATGATTATTATTTCTCTCTTATCATTCATTTTGTAGATTAGTTTGCATGTTTCTTCATAATTCCCGTTTTTACGTTTGTTTAATAAAACGTGTTCTGTATATTTGGAGTTTTTAGTGCATTTTTGATATAATATACAGTATATGTTCTTTGAATCTAGTTTCTAAATTTTGATAAGTTTTTCAATTACAATTTTGTTAAATTCTTTACAATTATTTCATATACGCCAGTTTGTTCTTTTTCTATAATTTCTCTTTTGTTTTCTAATAACGTTAATAATCTATTTCTGGACCTAAAGACTAGTTCTATTTCGTTCTTTTGTAACTTATGTTTCCTTGAAAGGTTAAACAATTTATTCTCTTTTCTTTTTCTTTTGTATCTGTATTATTTTGTTGTTTTTCTCCAATTTCTGTTGCTATATTAACGATTGTTTTATTTACAGTAAGCAAAAAAATTATTGGCACGATGTTAAACTACAACTTAAATCATTTATTACAAAAAGTACAAGCGACAGCCAGCCTGCATTAATTAACATCACGTACCTTAGGATCTGCATTCTAATAATAACTAATAACTTTTGTTTAATATAAATTACAATTACAGAAAAAAAAATTGAAAGGAGAACACCACCCAATTTTGAGCAAAAAAAATTGTTGGCACACTAAATATAATGAGATCGCCTGCCTATTTCCATTAAATTTATTAAATAAAGAGAAAAATCATCTAAACTTTTAGAAAAACAATATTTTATTTGCCATGTTTCCGAAAAGATGCGAGTGGTCTTCCGATATCCGAGAAGTGTCATAAAACATCACGAAAATGGCTTATCATTGGGAAAAATTGGAGAAGCAGTTAGAATTTTAAAATCCACTGTATAGAACATTGTTGATAAATACAAAAATACAGGACAAGTGAAAATTTTGCCAGGAAGAGGTCGGAAAAGGAAGACAGCCCATTATCAGGATAATGTCATCGTCAAGAAGGTGAAACAAGATGCGTTTATCAGCGCAGCAAAAGTAGCGGGAGAATTTCAAAATGAAGAGGACATCACAGTTACACCCCCAAACGGTACGAAATCGATTGCACGAAGTTGGCTACAATGGCTGAGTTGCGCGCAAGAAGCCATGGATAAACAAACGGAACATGAAGAAGAGAATGACATGGGCCAAAAAAATATCGAGATAGCCCGAAATTCTTTTGGGATCACATTATATAGTCTGACGAGAGCAAATTTAACTTATTTGGCCATGATGGGGCAAAAGAGTATGGAGAAAAAAAAATGAAGCGCTCAATCCTAGTTGCATCAGACCAACCATCAAACATGGAGGAGGGTCTGTGATGGTATGAGGGTCTATGACAAGTAAAGGTGTTGGAAATCTTGTATTTATCGAGAACATCATGATAAAAGAACAATACCTGGACATATTGCGTTGAAATCTACATTCTTCTGCCGAAAAGTTGGGTCTTGCGAATAATTTTGTGCTCCAGCAAGATAATGCGCCACCCAAAGCACACGGCTAAAGTTGTCAAAGACTACTTTAAGTCCGAAGATATCATCGTGTTGGATTGGTGTGCACAATCTCTAGACTTGGATCCATAGAGCATCTGTGGCAAAAGATGGACAGAAGGCTTGCGAGTAGACGTCTAAAGAACAAGGATGAACTGAAACGGATGCTGCAAGATGCGTGGGATGCTATTGAGCCTAAAGTGTGCGAAAAACTAGTTGCAAGAATGCAAAATCGTTGTAAAGAAGTCATTAAACAAAAAGGAGGTCCTACAAAATACCAAGATGGTGGAATGAAAATTATTTTGTTTCGTTTTGTTAAAACGTTCTCCAAACGTTTGCCAACAATTTTTTTTGCGCAAAATCGGGTGGTGTTCTACTTTCAATTTTTTTTTCTAATTGTAATTTATATAAAACAAAAGTTATTAGTTATTATTAGAATGTACATCCTAAGGTACGTGATGTTTAATTTATACAGGCTGGCTGTCGCTCGTACTTTGTGTAATAAATGGTTTAAGTTGTAGTTTTACATCGTGCCACTAATTTTTTTGCTCACTGTATCCATTTCCAATTCTGATTTGTATCCATTTCCAATTCTGATATCTTTTATTATTTCTAATTCTTTTTCCTTATATTCTTCTTTTATAAGGTATTTTAAAGCTCTCTTGATTAGATTTCTAAATGCAGAGTTTCTGTGACTCCATAGTTGGTTTGAATATTTGTGTATACTATTTAAAGTTCTTGTGGGTTTTCTGTAAATGTTGTATATTCTAATTTTATTTTATTGTTTTCTTCCAATTTTTCAATCATTATGTTTAAATAATTTATTATAAGTGAATTTGATTTTGTCGTGTAGTTTGCTTAAATCCTTTAGTATTTCTTCTATGTCAATTGATTTATCTACTACAAGGTATGTATAATTATAAAGTTCCCGTACTCTGAGCAGTTTTTCTCAAAAACGGCCTATCCGAATTTGATCATATTTTCAGGATTTTTTAACGAGATACCAAGCTGTTCAAAAATATGACATACAATGGACAGAAATCATTTCAAGGGATGTTCGATATGTTGGTCAATTTCAAAGTTCGCTTTGCAATGCGTTTAAATAGTGATAAGAACTAATTTCTGTATATTTTTGAGTATTTTGATTTAAACAACGGTACCTCCCAACGAAATAGTGAACTATTTTTTTTATTGTACATTTCACTCTCCACACTCTCGTTAAGATATAAGAACTTTAATTATAAATACCCTGTATATAAGCTATCATCTTACATATCTTGTGTATATTTGGATATTATATTTTTAAAAAATTTCTTTTAATTTATTTTCTTCTAGAATTTGGTGGTATTTTTCTTAAACTATTGTGCTAGCTAGCTGGATTTCCCATCCCTAGTCCATATTGTTGTTCATAAATTTTTTTATTATTTTCGAATTAATTTTGTGTTTTCTTTGTTTTTAAGCTTATCCTCTATTAGTTCTTTGTTTTTAAGCTAGCCTCTATCTTCTATTAGTTCTTTTTCAATTTCTTTTAGGATATTTTTCTATTATTTTAATTGCTTGTTCTACGTTTATATTTGTATATATACAGGTATTGGACATTGAAACTGAAACACCTTCGCAAATAGCACTGGATACCCCCAGGGCTGAATAGAATCTTCTGCTAGGTAATTAATCGTATGCATATCAATGAATTACGTGTCAGAGTTCTTGGTAGTCACTCCAGTAGAAAAGTTCGATAGTAAGCTTCAAATTGTCTGTGCAGAGCGCTATAATGAGAGACATATCCGACTTCAAAAGAGGGCAGATTGTTGGCGTGCGTCTAGCAGGTGCATCTGTGTCCAAAACTGCCACACCTTGTGATGTCTCACGTGCTACAGTATCCAGGGTGATGTGTGCATATGAACAGGAAGGACGAACCACGTCCAGGAGGAGCAACTGCAGGAGAAAACGGAAGTTGTCGGAAAGAGACGTCAGGACATTGACCAGGATTGTTGCACGAAAGCGGAAAATCACCGCAGAAATGAATACACACCTCCAGGAACCTGTGTGCACGAAGACAATCCGTCGTTACCTGCATAAATCCAACATCCATGGCAGGGTTGCTATACCGAAGCCTTTGATCAGTAGTACAAATGCCTCCAAGCGGGTTCAGCGGTACCGGACGCATAAAACCTGGACGTTGGATGACCTCAAACGCGTCATATTCTCGGATGAGTCCAGCTACACTGTCTTCCAAACAACTGGGAGGGTATTCTTCTGGAGGAGCCCCTCTGATGCCTACAACCCAGACTGCTTGGCAGCCACAGTCAAACACGGAGGTGGATCAGTAATGGTTTGGGGTGCAAACTGTGCAGGACCTCTACCGATCCTTCCCAAGACGTGTTGCTGCTGTGCTGGTTGCCCACAGTGCCCCAACACCTTATTAAATAAAGATTTTGGATTTCTACCAGGTGTTTCAGTTTCAATGTCCAATACCTGTATCTTTTAAGGGAAAAGACACTAATTTTGAATTTTCATTTAATTCCAATTTTTCAAATACTTCGTTAGAATTTTTTAATGCATAATAATAATTTAAATTTAGATTTTCTTTTAATTGATTTTGGATATTTTGCTAAATTATATGGTGGTGAATTAATATTATTGATTACTTGAAAAAAGAAAAAGAAATTAGTCTTATCGGGAAATTAATTTTGTGAACTTTGATTCTGGGTTTCATTAATGGGGCTATTGGATTATTCAATCTTGATTGTAATTTTTGTTCTTTAAACATTACTGATTTAAAGTTGTTGGTTGTTTTGTCTTGAAATTTATCTGTTGGATTTTTCTTCAAGTTTGTGAATTTATTTTCTGTTGTAAATTTCATAGTTTTCTCATCTAGTTCGTTATTTTTAATTATCACCATTATTTTGCCTTTATCTCCGTGCGTAATTTGAGCGTTATTTTTTTAAATTTGTTATTTATTCCCGTTAATGTCCTTAGTTCAATGGTTTTCGTTTTGTCTATGCATTTTGTAATTACAATTCCGATTTTTCCACTGAAAAATGGAATGAAAAATTCTGCGACCTGGATTCGAACCAGGAACCTCGACTGTCATGGTCGATGCCTCTATCAATTGGGCTATCGCAGAACCCGGACACCCAAGACGTCACAAGGTTTCTTAGAGACAACCAAGTTGTCACGGTTGAAAGCCCAATGGGAGGCGGGCACCTGGCAATAAATAATAATAATTATAAACTGGAGATTATTTTATAGCTCTTTCGGAGATTATAGGTCGTAGAATTTTTTCTTCCATTTTTCAATCGAAAAATTATTACCTACGTTTGGAGACTATAAAAGAAGAGAAAATAAAAGAATTATTAAGCAAACACAAAAGATTACGAGAACTATGTAATTAAAACTTAAGAAAAGATAATACCATAAATTGTATATTAATAAAATTACAATGTAAAATAAAATAATTAGCAAAATCAAATATTTTATCTCAATAATAACAACAATGTAACCGGAAAAACATTAACAATGAATATAAAAATACGGTTTAAAATTTTAAAAATTGTGTTGTAAGAAATTTAAAAAATTTCAGTTGTGAATGAATACTGAAGACGCCTGAAAGGACAAAAGTCTATTTTATTCTAGCTGAATAAAATATATGTATTGTAAAATGGACGTTAGTGAGTAATTACACATTTAATGTACAATATAATGCGAGTTGAATAACGAATCTCTAAAGCAAGGAGAATATTACAGAATTATCCTGAAGTGATAAAAGGAATACTAGAAGATGACTTATATATACACTACTGTTTATAAAAATCGCAACACCCTGATGGAATGGTCTAATCCATCTGCAATTTACAATATTTGCATACAATGGGTCAGAGTATAAATGATTA
>JAHWFO010078328.1:1070577-1098738 GCA_023313115.1 Rhysida immarginata | reverse complement strand
AACCGGAAAAACATTAACAATGAATATAAAACTATGGTTTAAAATTTCAAAATTGTATTGTAAGAAATTTAACAAATTTCAGTTGTAAATGAATACTAACTATGTCCGAAAGAACGACAGTCGACTTCATTTTATCTGTAAAAAATCTTTACATTTGTAAAATGAACGTTATTGAATAACTAAATATATACAGTGTAATACAACGCGAGTTAAATAATAAATCTTATATTATTTAAAAGAAAAAATTTCTTATATACGGTGTGTAACAAAAAGGTATAGCCAAACTTTCAGGAAACGTTCCTTATATGTAGAGGAAGAAAATGCATTCCTCGTATGTTATAATGACATGGGTCCGGAAACGCTGTATTTCAGTAGAACTCATTTTCACACGGATAGATGACAGATAAAAGTGGACCAATTACTTGGCCTCCACGCTCTCTGGACCTAAACCCACTAGACTTTTATATGTTGGGGCATTTGAAAGCTCTTGTGTATGGAACCGCGGTATCAGATGCGAAACAATACGCAATTCTCCAGCGATACATCAGCGCATCTGGGATTCAATGCGATGGCACGTTGATGGATTTGAACATTTCATGTAAGAAAGAGTTTCCTGTGGCATGCTGGTACGTTCTGTACTAGTGTGTTTCCCGAAAAATGTAATTAATGAAGAGTTGTAGAGAATGAAGGCTTTCTAAAATGGATTAAAAGCGTTTCCGGACCCATGTCCATATAACATAATTTCTTCCTTTATATGTGAGGAATGTTTCCTGAAAGTTTGACCGTACCTCTTTGTTACATCCTCTATCATCATCATCATCATCACAGTCAACCACACAGCTGGATGAAGATCTTCTCTAAACGCTTCCATTCTTCTCGGTTTGAAGCTTTGGATTTCCAGTTAATGCCAGCTACCTTCCTTATTTCGTCGAGCCACCATGAATGGGGTCGTCCTCTTGGGCGTTTAAGGTCTCAAGGGTACCAATCCAGAATGACTGTGGTCCATCTCATGTCTTCTAGCGACGTGACCAGCCTATTGCCGTTCGATGACCAGAATGTTTGATCCGTTCGATGACGTCATCACCTTAGTTTGGTTTATCCAGCTGTTGCATTTTCGATCTCTTCTTGTAATTCGCAACATACATCTTTCCGTGCTTCTCTGTGCTGTCTGTAGTCTTTGGTTGTCTTCCTTGATAAAGTCCATGTTTCAGCTCCATAGGTGAGTGAGTGTTAAAACACATTGGTTGAAAGACATCCTGTATAACTCTTGTATATTTACTATTGTCTAAGCATACAAGATTTAATAAATATTTGTGAATTCCTTATTTGTTATTTCCTTGTTAAAGCATCGTGTACTTTATAGATTACATATATTGTGCTTAATAATATTGAAATCAGCCGAAAGTGTACCAAAAGTGTACCAAGTTGATTAATGCGGTTTTCAGTATCGGTGAAGTTCGGGGGTGAACTAATCAAGCGAAACCTTATTACTTCCTATTTGGACTATAAGACTTTGAATATTCAGTTTAAATTTTTAAATAGGCTAAAAATTTAAAAAATAATTAAAAATTCTCTTCAGTTATTCAAGTTGCTTTTGCGGAGGCAAACACGATTGTTTTTCAGAAGATCATAAATAGAAAATTATGGCTAATGTGCCTCCAGTGCAATGAAAATAAAAACTCACTTTCGCTTCTTAGTTTAATATTTTATAAGTGCTGAGATTTAAATTAATTTTTTTTATGCTTTTTGGTATAATTTTTTTTGATTTTCTTATATTCTTTTAAGGACTTTGAAAATCTAAAAGAATGTTACTGTATGTTGTGTAATAAAAAATTTATATATTTAAATTTCCAATAATATCTAATAAAAGTTTGATATGTTTTATTTGTTTCACTTTCCTATCACTTTTTCATAAACAGGCAACTTTACAATAATAAATAGAAAAGGGAAGGAAAAATTCCGTGACCTGGATTCGAACCAGGGACCATGCCTATCGCTGGTACCGGTCTTACCAATAGAGCAACCGCGGATTATGACGCGTGATGCTGTTACAAGATATCCAAATATCCTCCAAGCAGCCAAATCACCAGAGCAGGCCCCGACTCGCAAATCAGGAACCATCCTTACCATTAAACATTAAATATATTGAATATTAAGCAATTTACAGTTTTATTCCGATGTTGATGAAATTTTGCAATCTTGATCTTCAACGCTGTCTACATGAGATTTCGAAAAAATAATAATTATCGATAATAATCCATATTCATAATGATGGCGGGGCATGTTAATAAGAGGTATCTCATGACCAGCAAAGCAAAGTTTGTGCAATGTACAGAAGGTTCATTAAGGTATGTAATTTTTGTAAGGTATGCATAGAATTCCTGTTATTTGGGCTTTTCTTGGAATTGATAGTTCTTAGAACTTAACATTTTCTTGAAAATCTTTAAAAATGAGCAGTAACTGGAGATAATGGAGAGTTAACAGAATATTGAGAAAGAGTGAAGGGCGACAGAGGAAGCAGTCCCTTCGGTTCGTGCTGTATTGGTTTCGCCAGCGTACTCCTTCAACTGAGCAAGTGGTGAGCGAGTCAAGAGAAGAAACGGGCGACTACTAGACCACACAAAGTGATTGTCAAGTTTTGTTTCAAGACATCGAGAGCAGAGTGCAGCTGCAGATTACCAAGTAGTGAATAACCCCACTGCCACGAAAGCAAAGAGTTTCGTCGAAGTTATTGTTGCCATATATTTCCACGTCAACGCCGGGGAAATACTGTTGCCATGGAAACCAATGTAGTGATAATGCAACAATATTTTCAAATGTTGCAAGTATAGAAATGCTCTGTTGCCTTGGTAATAGAACATTCGTTTCCAAAAATTGTTAACAATGACCAGGAAATGAGTATAATGGCACGATATAGATAGGGCAGTCTCTCTCGAAGAGGCAAAGAGATATGCGTTTTTCCTTTCTCCTCCCTAACAAATGTTCAGACGATTTGCTTGTGTAACCCTTGAACAAATCTGACCTGAACTTTATTTTTTTTTATAAAATCAGGAAACAAACGACAAAAACAAATTCTACACATTTCTCAAGAACTCTCCTTGCTTCTCTACACATTTTTTTTTGCATTCTGGGGCATCTGGATACCGATTCTGTAGAAATCTTCAGGCTGATGTCGAGACCACGTCAGGACAGCCTTTTTCACTTCCTTATTGGAGCCGAACCTCAACCCTCCCAAGAACTCTTTCAACGGTCAAAAAGGCGATAGTCGCAAGGGGAGAGATCCGGGTTGTATGAGTCCCGTAGGTGTGACTGCGTGTGGTCTGGCATTGTCTTCAGAAAACAAACCCCTCTAGTAAGCAGTCTTTTTCCTTATCTTTCTTTTTCCTATCTCGTCGGTGGTCACAACACGCCTTAGAAAGCTGTCACATTCCCTGTCATATCGCTGCAGCTGCATGGTAATAGATTACCACCAGGGTGGTTTTGTGATCCTCGGAGAGTTGCTTAGATCTTGTTGAATTTCAACTTATCGTGGATGATGGTCTCCACACTGCTAGTGCTGATCTTCAATATTGAAGTCAGTTCTCGGACATGAATCCGCCTGTTGTCCCTTATCAGATAGTTTGTTCGTGCGATGGTGCCATCATTGGCAGCAGTTGCTGGCCTTGCCTTATGAGGTTGAATTCTCGCCCGCCTTCAAACTTTTGGCATCAAGCAAAGTGGTTCATACTTGGTGAACTGTCTTTAAAGTCTCTGATGAATTTCAGATGCTCTGACACTTTCTCTGATGAAGTGGAGAAACTTGATGATTATGGTAACCGGATGAGTGGTGCTGCATTTGCATGACAGGAGGTAGAATTTTTACAAAAAATAAAGTGCACGTCAAATTTGAACGCCCCTCGTAATTATAAAAAGTAGGGACTCAATCAAGTACTTAGACGAAAAATGGAGAGAGAAGCTTAAATTTGGAAAAATTTAAAAAGTGGAGTTCATCGTGACCAAAGAGAGAGAAGGCCTCACTACTGAAACATAATACATCATCACCATTAGGGCATTCCTATTCGTATTTTTACTAATGATGATGATGCTGTAGCAATGTAGGTATCCCTAAATTAGCCCTAATGATGATGATGTAGCAATGTATTATTATATTTCAGTGGTCACGAGTTAATCGATTTGTCCTGTGAACGACTCAAACAAGAAAAGAACGCGATTACAAATAGAATTATATAATTAAGAGTTGACTTGAAGGTGATTGACGCTTTGTTTTAAAAATCTCCACTTTTCTATTTAAAAAATTTCTTTCATGGTACCAAATTGGTGTTCAGTGTCCCGCAGGGCATTTTTATGGTCAAGATTGATAAATGACCTGCATGCTCTTTAAAACGTTCGGAAAAAGACAGTTTTGCTAATCCGACAGATATATAATTTTTACAATCTCATTTGTAAACTCCACGTAAGTCGTATAGAGTAATTCTTGATGTTGTACTGTTGAAGCATTCTATGGCAGTTGTAATTCTATGTAATTTTATCTGATTTCCTATAACAAAGCTATATTGTAACAATATTAATGAAAGGGCATGAACATTTTTTTAAATCAGGAAACAAGTAACATGCCTCATCATCACACCCCTTTTATCTGTTCAGTAAATTATCAATTTTAGCTTCGTAAACACTAATGATTAGGCCTGGCATATCAACCTTCAAATCCTAACCTAACAAGTTGTTTTTTTCAAATTACTCCTCCTTGTAATTTTAAATTACCTAATTTTGCCTTATTTCTATGAAAAGAAGTTCTATTACTTACAAATAACATGCTTAAATTGTATGCATAATCGGCTAAGTTTACTCTGTGCAGTCCTCTCAGCTCTCTCATCAATCTTTGCGCAATCTGCGCATGGCCCATGGAAATAAGATGATTTGAGAGAGCGCGCAGCCTCTTTCAATGAGCGTGTCTCTTTGCGGAGACAAACAGACGAAGCAACAACTCTTGTCGAATAAAGAACTCGCAATAGCCAGCCACGGGCACTATGGAGCTATCGACGAAGGTAATTGGGAGCGACAAACATCGATTTATTCACTGAGGAGGATGGTAAGCGAGTACAAATCTTATTTTGCTTATTTTTCTGAGAATTCAATTTCGTAAAAATTTTAAATGGGATTTTTCAAATCTACTCTATGTTGTTCAGCTGTTCAGATAAAGCCTATTATCAACCCTACGTAAGATACCAATGCTTAAAATTTCGTTATAATCAATAAGTCGTTATGTTGAGTTATTTATTTTATTTTGCTACTGACATTAAAATCTGAATTAAAAATCGATAAAGCGTTTCATAAAAATGTCATCAGTTTCTCCCTATCAATCAAAAATGTAAATACCATTTTTTTTCGGTATATTAAAGAAAATTATTTCGCATAAAAAAATTATTTTGGAAGAAAGAAAATTTCAACTTTTAGAGGTTTCACTAGAAAAGTTTATTAATTTACTCCTCTATAGCATATGACACTCGAGGTTCCAGGTTCGAATCTAGGTCGCAGAATTTTACCTTCCGTTTTTTCAAATAATATTATTACCTGATGTTTAGAGGTTCAACTCCAGTTTATATTTATTATGTTAGTTCATCAAACTTTCTGAAGGTTGGATAGGAGAAATTCTCGATCTGTGACCCGGATGCCTCCCATTCCACTTTGATAACTTGTATGGGTGTCTGCGATAGCCCAATTGATAGAGGCGTCGAGAGCATGACACTCGAGGTTCCTGGTTCGAGTACAGATCCCAGAATATTTTCCTTCAGTTTTTTCAAATAATATCAGTATATTATTAAATGTTGTGAACTATTATGTTTCTGAAAATTTATTTACTTTTATATAGTTATTAAAATTAAATAATATATAATTTTTGGGTATGACAATATTAAAACGTACATTATAACTTCAGTATATGGAATTTTATCAAAATTTTATTATCCAAATGATTTACATCTTATTTGATGATGTTTCAAGTTCATGGAAGAAATTAGCAACAAATAAACTTTTATTTGAAAACGGATAGAAACAAATGAAACACCTGCACTTTTAGCCAAAATTAATACAGACCAAACCTCATTATAAGGAAATTGAAGAGGGGGCAAAATCGTTTCGTTGTAATGTAAAAGCTCAATATAATTACTATATTAATATTATATAGGGCGAGTTTAAAGTCGCGCACATCAAAGTTTAGCTGTCTTCGGAGTGTCTGATACCTATTTAGCGTTAATCCAAGATTATTTTAATTAAATGATAAATGTTATTAGTTATAATAATAGCCAAAGCGTCCACCCGTGGGATCGGGCTCATTGTTGTTCGGAGTGTCAAAAGCTTCCGTCATCGTTTCAAACTGAATATCATTAGCTATGTGGATGACAATTTTTTATTTGCCACTTATGATGTCAGTGAGCAAAACAATATTAACCATCAGTTAAATATTGCCAGAATTGAGACTCAAAAATATTCTATCAAGATACTCGGAATTACCCTGGATACGCATTTTCGTTTTAATGAACTGGTAGGATTAGTTGGTTGCCATGTTGTACCGGAAAAATTACTTACTGAAGAACTTTCGCCTCAGCTTATCAACTAAGCCAATTTATATCCGCTTCGATTGCTTCCAGCTTATCTTATACCGCTCTTTTTTGGTCTTCCATCTCAACAGTTAATCTTAAGCGTCTAACTGTGGCTTATCATCGAAATAATCGGTTCGCTTTAAGCTGAAAAAAATGGTTTCTGTCACCCAGACTTGTTGGTTTGGTTTGATTTGTCTTTTCAACTGCTATGGTCATTTCAGGACGGCGTTATAGAGACTTCTTTAACGTGCAGCCGGCAAACGACTACACGGGACCAACGGCTTTACTTCCCTTCCGAAGGAAGTGCGTGATCTCAGGATTTTCCCCCGAAAAATTCCTCATCGTCCTCGGCCGGGGTCGAACCCGCGTCCTCGAGCATCAGAGGCAATCAGGCAACCACTGGGCCACCGAGATCGATCACCCAGAGCTGTAGCCGTTACCAGTTACCTACTGTTGCTCCATTTATAGTGTAGCATTAATACCGAAATTGCTAATGCAGAACACTGTATTAATCACCCAGCCTTGTTGGTTAAAGATTGGTTCAGGGTGGGATGTAACTACCGGTTTATGTTTGAAATCGCTCATCAGACTTCAGTTTTTGCTGCTAAGCATTTACCATATCAAACATTATTCAACTTTGGAATAAACCTCCATTTACATTGCGAAGCAAGGTACGGCTGCACTTCGTTATTTTGTAGTAACTCTTGCATTCATTTTCATCGATTGGTAAAAGAACATATTATGACGACCCAGAGAATAATCGTCGCTTTTCCTTGGTTTCTTTTGTGTCTTTTTTTATTTGTATTGTTTTTCTTTTTTGTCGCTTTTTTTTCAATTTGACTTTTGGGTTGGCCAATGCTTTCCCATTGTAATTTTTAGTGTGTCGATTTCGTTTTTACCTTTTTTCATTTCATTACTTGGAGTGCTTACATTTATTATTATTATCATTGTTTGGGGAAGCCAAACTCGGATCAAGTTCGGAAGCCAATCCCAGAGGCGGACCCAAAAGAGGGCCAAAGCCCAAGGGACTCAAATGCGAGGGAGGGAAAGTTATGCACTCGTGGCAGTATTGTATAAGTGTGGGTTTAAATTTAGTGTTGACAGGCTTTTGTGTAGCGAGTGTGGAATAACCCCAGTGGCAGAATAATAATAATTAATTATTATTATTATTATTATTATTATTATTATTATTATTAAATAGATGCAGTAGTAGCACTTCAGCTTCAGTAAAATGTGATGCATTTCAAGGATCATTATTAAGTCCAGTATTATTTAATTTATTTATGAATGACTGAATACTGAATATGGAAAAATTTATTTATATGCAGATGATAATACTTTATCAATTGTTCATAGAGATGAAGCTAAATTATTGGCTGAATGTCAAAAAAATGTATCCCACGTTGTTGATTGGATTAAAAATAAACAGATTAAGTTTAAATGTAATGAAGACGCATATTATGAAATTTAAAGTACCAAATAAAAGATACGAACTGACGTTTATTACAAGAATTCAAGTTCATGAGACAAATTGTTATGCCAAATTAAATGTATGGAGGCATTGTAACTGTACTGTAATTCGTGAGGCCTTGGATTATTTAAGTTGGAGAAATCATATTGAAAATTTATGTGCCAGATTGCGGAAAATTTTATTTATGATGTACTATGCAATATGATTCTGTCTTGTAAAAATCAGAAAATTCCTATACAGTTCTGGAAAAAATGATAGGAACTTTTGTGTTTTTAACATAACATTTTTAATAATGAATTTATTTCAACGAAACTTTACACACCTGTGCCCACACTGCAATGACACCACTAGTTTCAATTCAGTCAAAATATTTAAAAAATTAGTTGAGCCACAACCAATTTTTGAAAAAAAGGGTGGAAAAAATGATAGGAACACCTTCAGTTATCATGAGATTGCTCGTATTTAATACTTTGTAAATCCACCATTTTTGTTGATCACATGAAACACACGGACCTTCATAGATTCTATTAGTTTTTCAAGAGTTCTGCACGAAATTTCTTCCCAAGCCTCAAGAACAGCCTGTTTGAGACTGGACATTCTCAAACTGCCGCCCGGTCTTATAAACGGCCCGAACTATGATTCCCCAGAGATTTTCGATGGGGTTAAGGTCTGGACTTCTCGCAGGCCATTTCATAACCCTGATGTTTTTGGTCTTGAACCACTCCATAGTAGATATGGAAACGTGACATGGGGCGTTGTCCTGCTGAAATATCCAATCTTGGCCTCCGATGATTGGTCCAAATGGGATAAGATACTTCTGAAGCATTTCTTGGTACTTGACGCTGTTCATGCGGCCATCTACACACACTAATTCCGCCTTTCCAGATTATTCATTTGGTTCCTATCATTTTTTCCATCCTATTTTTCAAAAATTGGTTGTGGCTCAACTAATTTTTTAAATATTTTGTCTGAATTGAAACCATTGGTGTCAATGCTGTGTGGGCATAGGTGTGTAAAGTTTCGTTGAAATAAATTCATTATTAAAAATGTTATGTTGAAAACACAAAAGTTCCTATCATTTTTTCCAGGACTGTACATAGCATAATTTGAATCCAGGATATGATATGGTATTTCAATTTACAGATTCTCATCGGCTGCGAGGGAAGTTGAAAAATTACAAAGGGGAATGATAAATTTAATTGGCACAAATCTGATAGGTTAGATACTGATAAGAAATTTAAAAAGCTTAAAATCTTAAAATTTCAAGATCTGTGTTTGTATATCAGATTTGTGCAAAAATTTTTTATACAGTATTTTACTATATAAAAATGTAAACACACGCAATTTGCGCAATATGCAAACCTTTCATGTTCCACGAATTATAAATAATTATGGTAAAAAGCTAAGAAATTATTATATCCCAAAATTTTTTAACACGGTTCCGAAATGGATCAAAACGTTGAGCTCTTTTAAATTTATAAAAGCAGCATATTATACAATACTCATTTCCAAAAAAGTTGGGACAGTGCAACATATAAGAAGAACTCCAACACATTTGTTTGGATTATTGTATTGCCGTTTATTTCAACGCATTACAATACATAAACGATAAATTAGGCATGGGATCACATATCTTCTATGCTTAAAGAAAGATACAGGTGGTTTTCCTGTTTGGCACGTGCAACACACTCCCAAAAAAGTTGGGACAGCACGGCGTTTACCACGGTGTGGCGTCACCTCTCCTCTTGATGACACACTGTAATCTTCTGGGCATCGATGACACCAATCTTTCTAACACCGTAACCGGAATTCTGTCCCATTCCTGTTGGATATAGGTTTTCAGCTGTTCAACTGTCCGGGGTCGTCGCTGTCGTAGTTTTCGTTTAATAATACGCCAAACGTTTTCTATAGGCGACAGATCCGGGGTGCAAGGGGGCCAATCCAACATACGAATGCGCTGCCGACGTAGCCATGCAGAAGTTATGCGCGCTGCATGCGGTCTGGCGTTGTCTTGTTGAAATATACACTGACGTCGTCCAAACAGGCGCCTCTTAGATGGCACCATAGCTTGTTCCAGGATCTGTATATACGCTGCAGCATTGACGGTGCCATTGCAGATGTGCAAGTCTCCCATTCCATGGCCACTAATACAGCCCCAGACCATGACAGACGGTGGTTTCTGTACCGAACGCCTGTAGCACGCGGGAATATCCTTTTCGTCTTTGGTCCGAAGTGTACGGTGTCTATTATTTCCGTAAACAATCGTAAAGGTTGATTCATCGGACCACAATATGTTCTTCCAGCGTGCTTGGGACCAATTGCGATGGGCTCGAGCCCATATCAGACGGCGACGTTGCTGTCGTTTGTTGATGTATGGCTTCCGTTGTGCACAGTATAACTTAAGTTTGCATTTGTGGATGCACCGGCGTACAGTATTCAACGATAATGGCTTCCCGAAGAAATTGCGGGCCCACGTGGCTATGTCCGTAATCGCAGCATTCCTATGCGTGACGCAGTGACGTCGGAGGATCCGAAGAGCTCGAGCATTCAGAATAGGTTTTCTACCTTGGCCTTTCCGAACTGTGATCTCACCACTATCTCGGTAGCGCTTGATAATATTATGTACTGTAGATGATGACAGGTTAAATCTTCTGGCTATTGCACGCTGAGAAACGTTGTTTGTGAATTCTTGAATGATTCGAACACGAAGATCTTCGTTAACTGGCTTGCCTCGACCCATCGTTTCGAATAAGTTACCTGAACGACGGATGGCAACTGTTATTTATACGGAATGTAGTACGACGTCATCATTCTAGATTAATCCCGAACAATTCGAAAGGTTCCACTACTAACGGCGCTTTCTACAACGTATGTCCTTACTATTTTGGAACGTGTTGCAACACCCCCATTCAAAATGAACGTCCCGGCCACGATACAAAATGTTTTGGTGCACACAGTATATTTATGTCATTTCATAAACGTATCTGCTATTTTGTATTCGCGAGAAAGTTTTGTTACATCATCCCTTTTTGTTTTTTCTATATATTTTGCACTGTCCCAACTTTTTTGGAAATGAGTATTGTAGATGAAAAGATCAAGATGTATATTAGTTGCTGATCAAGTAATGTTATCATTGATGTTTGTAGTATGGAGAAATTTTTATTTTTTTTTGTAGTTACATGTATTTGTTGTAATATATCTCATTGTCCAATACAAGCCATATATGAGGCTACAATCCCTAATTCGACAGACGACGTCATTTTGTACATTTATTCTCACACCTAAAGTTTGTCTGCTAAAAATAAAAGCCAACATTTCAACTTATCTCTGTGATACTTTACTTTCATTTAAATTCTCAAATGGTACTTTTTTTTGATGTGCGCGACTTTAAACTCAGCCTGTACTGTAAGAATGTTAATAAGTGCATTTAGATAGAACTGGAAGAATGTTTACCTACAAATTTTTAAAATAATTTTTTTTGACCGAATAGGTTTTGTATAAATGTTTTTATTAAAAAAAATTGTCTACAGCATGAAGTGATCGTTAAGCTCAGGTGGTCGTTAACACAGGTTTTACTGTAGATCGAAGCCACCAATCATCTGCATTTCCTCCAATGTACAGTTTTAAAAATTTGCTCATTTAATTTTGCACAAAAATTTAATGAAAAAGAAAAACAATTACTTTACAAACTTGATAGGCAAATGTATTCATGTATCAAATGACCAATAAAAACTCTTGTCATGCATTTGTATTCATTAATGATGATAGATGTAGAAAAAAGGAGGACGAGGCACAAGAACCCTGGAATAAAATAATAAACACGAAGTTAATCCTCCCGAGGAAGGTATAGGAAAGTAGCGGAAGCCATGAGATCATCTATTTTTACCCTTTTATCTCACTTTTTAATCCCCCCTCCCCAATGTTTTAAATCGAAAAATTGATTTTCTCGAACGTAGTATTTAGAAAGTGTAAAAGAGCTCTATCTTCTTTCGTTTCTCATCATTTCCGATCGAATGATATATCACATGCCATATGTTGCCATAGTTCTAAAAACCAAGTAACTGCCACCCACACAAATCCGACCCCATTGGGACAATTTGGCCCAAACTTCATAGTAATGTTGTTCTTGCTTAGAGGAATCTGCATACAAAATTTCACTCCTTTATATGCATAAATACGCGTAGACCTTTTGGTCCCTTGTAATTTTCGCCCCCGAAACTCCGACCCCAGTGGGCCAATCAAAACCAAACTAAATAATGAAGATGCACATGCCCATAGAGCTACATTCCAAATTTCAACCTTCTATCTCAAAAAATGTGGAAATTATGAAGGGGACGGACGGACGGAAAGACAAACAGATGGACATTGTGAAAACGATAAGTAGCTCCATTCTTCCGCTACTTAATAAAAAAATGTAGAAAAGCAAAACAGATTTACTATGTTTGTACATAAAGTATCGGACCTTTATTTTTTTCTGCCTAAACGAATGAACCGCGGGTTTTCTTTTCTAGCGGCGAGGTGACCTTCATCCGCATGGGTGCAGTTGGTCACGTACACAGAGCTCGTGAGTTGCTGCCTGGCATCGTGAGAGCGTAGTACACGCTTGTCGGTTTTTCGATTTTCTCGAAAGGCCAAACATCAACCATCGTACAGCATCTGACGGTCCTTCGTCGCCTTTGTGATGCTGTACGACGGAAAAGACCCGACCTTTGGGCAACAGGAACATGTTCGCTCCATCACGACAACGCAGCCGCTCCACCATTCATCGCATCTGATTCAGAAGTTCCTGGCCAAATACAGCACCACTTTGGTCCGTCAGCCTCCTTACTCTCCTGACATGGTTCCTGCGACTTTTGGTTGTTCTCCAAGCTCAAAACACCGCTGACCGCCATTCTCAAACAGGCCTTCCAAAGATGCTTCCAACAGTGGTGGGAACGGTGGGAGAAGAGTGTGCAGTCCCAAGGAGAGTATTTTGAAGGGAATTAATGTTTAAATCTTACAGGTTAATAACTTTAGTTTTCCCGGCTAAAGGTCCGATGTTTTTTGTACACACCTCGTTCATTCTTCTTGAGCAAAATTATAAACGGTGTCTACAAAAGAAATTGTTTCCACATATTTAGTACTTCCTGGAGCCTTCATTATTTTTGGCAACTTCAAACAGAAGGTTATGAATACAGATCTAACCATACTGGTCGGCTCCGATCGCATGCGACCAGTACAATTACACTGCATCCAAGACGGCTGTGCCTGCGTAAACGGTAACCAGGTCCCGATTTTTGTTCACGGCAATGAAGTTGCCGGAAGTGGACGATATAACCTGAGCGTGCGTTCGTCATGGCAAAAAAAAAAAAAAAAAAAAAAAAACCCAACTACAACAAGACGAATCTCTCGCTAAAAAGCGAGGGAAAAAGAGTGATTAAAAAAAGAAAATTTGTCGAAGAAAGACGATTTCAAAAGTTTATATTGTTTAACTTGATAAATTTACTTAATTCTCCAAAAACTTAGAAATGTTTTTCCGACATGCCATTAAAATTGGTAATACACTTAGGCACTAAACAAAACGAATGGCATAACAAGCAGCATTTTTAATAGTTTATTTTTAACCTTTAAAAGATTATGTAATTTATTACCTAAACATATCGCTAAGCGTGAAAAACACGCACCTCGTCAATCACAGCTATATAGGGTGTCTCAAATAGAGGTACAAACTTTAAGGGGAAGTAGAGAACATGAAAAAGATTGAGATCCATCATCGGAACGTCATGGGAAAGTGGTTGCAGAGATACAAGGAAATGAAAGGATACAAGACAGAGATTACCAGAATATTTATTGCATATAAATATTACAAATGGCGTAGTAGATTTTATGTTATAGAATGTTACAGGAGATGTTCGAAGTTTCTATTCAAAACACTTTGTACACTAGCCTGAGACCCTTCTAACGCAGCAGCAGCGGCACGTATAAGTAATTTCGTAATATTTAAAGTCAAGGTTAATGAATGTTTCTGTCCTACATTGTCAGCGACGAAAGTAGTTCATGAATAAACTATTCTTCGCATTTCATAACGAAACTTTCAGTTCGTCATGAGATTTAATTTTCAGTCCTTCGTACGGTTCATGCCGCTCATTATTGCAGTCGGTTATATTGTCGGGTACATCAGCACTGAAATGTGTTGCGAGCACCCTATGCTCACCCTCACGTGATAACGTCGTGCCACGCTTCCCGAAAAAAAAAAAAGCAAACAACTCACATCGCGCTGTGAGTCACTTAGCCGTGTACGAGAATCGGGACCCAGTGTAACAGGCCTAAAGCATACCCCCTACCCAGAATATACCGGGGTTATTTTAGGCTAGGCTGTTTTATACCCAGGGTATAAGTTAGGCTAGCCCAGTTTATAACCCCGGGTATAAAATGGGCTAGGATAGAATATACCCCCCTCACTTTTCCATGTCAAAGTTGTCAGAATAGCATTAAAAAAAGAGAGGTAGAAATACTGGTAGCAGGTCGTTTCGTCATACTTCATTTGGCCGTAGTCACTTTTGGTTACATTCAAATAGTCTCATTCACTTCGCCCAAGAAATTATTTTGTCACTTAATCGATTCGACACATTTAAGCCATCACATTAATTTCGCTCCAGGATCGTTTTGTTAGTCGCTCGACATATGTAACTCGGTCTCAGTGACTATGATAAAAAAGTGTGACGAAACAACTATAAGGAACTGTTTAGGGGTTTAGAAAATACAGTTTTGCTGTAAACTTTAAACAGGGGCGTATTCTGGCCTAGAGGGTACAGTTTAGACTAGACAACTTTATACCAATGGTATAAGTTAGCCTAGGCCACTTTATACTCCGGGGATTATTCCGGACTAGCCCGAACTATACCCGGGTATAGTCCGGGCGGGGGTTAATCTGGGCTGCTACACCGGTAATCGTTTACATAGCCACAGCCTTTTTGAAATCGCTTTCTACACAAAAAAACTCTAACATAGCAAAAAAGTCTCCGCTGAAGTAGACAGAATTTTTTAGTAGCTCACAATGCTAAAAACACTATATTATTTCACTTTGTAAAAGTTATCATATAAAAACGATTATATAAAAATATAAATAATCGAACACTATTCATAGTACGCGTCTGTGCTCGAAACGAAAGTAATAAAGACTAAGCATTAGTTTGTTTTTTTTTACAATAATTTTATTCATATACTGTTTTCAACAACACTTTTAAAAATTAACATTCAACAATTAAAAAGAATAAGCCAACAAAACGTGACAAAATTAACATAAATAAAAGGATTGAGTGTCTGGCTGTATAAATATGGCTAGGTTTTTAAGTGATTTTGTCCCATTGTGCGTCGGTGCGAATTTACGTTTGGAGAAGTCTACCGTCCATGTTGTCTCATTCCTACAGTGAAACAGGGATGGCGAATCTGTAATGGTTTGGGAGGGCCATTTCTTATTATCAGTTGGTCTAATAACTACCCTCGGTGCGATACTGCGATTTCTTACACGACCAGGTCCCAGATTTCTTTTCCTTGACAACAACGCCATTTTTCAAGATAATTATGCCCCCATACACCTCCCAGAAATGTGAAATCTTGGTTTGAAGAGCACGATGGCGAAATGCAGCATTTTCCATGGCCCGCTCATCGCCAGATTTGAATATAATAGAACCGCTATGGTCAGTTTTGGAGAGGCAACTCAGAAGCAGATTTCCTCCCCCTTCATCTCTTGAGCAATTGGCAAGTTTTTTGGTTGAAGAGGGGTACAAAAGCCACTATTGTATGAATAGTTTTTTGGAGACTATTTAAGGATTGTATGAATCAATTCCAAGAAGGTTAGAAGCTGTACTCAAGGCAAAAGGTGGCCCAACACCTTATTAATAAACAAGTTGGAACTTTTCGGTGTTCAGATTATTTTGTCCAACGCTTTTATGTTGTAAAGCCCGCTGAATAGTTTGATATTTTTAATAATATGAAGATAAGAGGTCAGTTTTGAGATATTATCCTACTCTTTGACGGACGTATAAGAAAAGGACGAGACATATTCCTATTCTACTTTTTAAGGGTCTTGCATCCTGTGTTCAATTTTTATTCTACTTTTTGGTGGTTTTTAAAAATCCAAAGTGAGAATTTCAAAAATTCGAAATTTTTTGTCGACATACGCACTAACTCACAGACTTCAATAACGAGCTTTTAAAGGTCGTTTAAAATGAAACAGAAGAATGCATAGTAATTTTAGAATTTTAACGTAAAGCCTTCGTGTAAACTCCCATTTTAGGGGAAATTAAAATTTTGCCTCAAAATGTTCGAAAAGTTAATCAAAGCCATTCAACAAATTTAAAACTACTTATTGCATCATAGACTAAAGTTCCCTTAATTTTTTACAAAAAAACATTAATTAAAAATTTTCTAATAAAATTGAATTAATTATCCCATTTTCAAATGTTTCTTGATTGTCTCTTGAATGGATGCCCCCTTCCAGTCGGTAAGGGGCTTGGGTACTTCAGGTATTTTGTGAGGTATTTCAGCACTGCTACTTTAGTGCCACCTTTACAAAACATTTTATCAAAAAATGAACAATTTTGAAAAGTCGACTTTTCTAAAAACAAAAATTTGGTATCTATAAAGATTTAAAGAGTTACTAGATATCATCAAAAACAAAATTTGACGGTAAACCACTTATCTTATAATTAATCTTCATCTCTTTAATTAAAAAATAAATAAAAAAAATCGGCAGACAACAAATAGAACAGCTTAAAAGCAGGGAACGTTGCACGGCAGCCAATATGCTATCATCACTAAAGATCACATAACTTACCTCCATTCGGCTCTTTCGCGGCACCACTGCAACTGCATCGCACGGTGTTCTTGCAGAAGTGGGTGGGAGTCTGGCTAGAGAGATCCGTGTCCACAGTCCTGCAGCTAGCAAACAGTTATACTAATAGTCCGTCTTGACAAAGCTGTTGACACTCCGGCCCTTATCTCTGCTGCCGGATGCCGTACGGTTGCTCAAAGCTTCTCGTACGATTCGACGGTCTTGGCGTGGATCAGTAGTTGGTGGGCGCCCAGAACCAGGTCTACGTGAGTGCGTTCCTTCCGTAAACCACTGCTGACAACATCGACCCACCACAGAAACATTACGACCGATCTGCGCCGCGATACGCCGATGAGACCATCCAACCTCTCGAAATCCCACAATCCGACCTCTATCAAACTCCGTGAGTTGCTGCACAGGAGCACGTGAGTTGCTGCACACGTGAGTTGCTGCGTGTGCGAGGCATTGCAGTTATTGCCACCAAAATGACGATTTCATACAAATCAGGTCGGAACCATTCTTTTCCAGGAGGGACATGGTAGCTACCCTGTACAACGTTCATCTGGACGTATGTCTTTAATATAAATCATTTCTTGTATGCCACCAATGCTATATGTGTGCAAAATTTCAAAAAAATCGACCCATTCCTTCTAGGTGTTGCATTTTGAAAATGAAAATGTGTTTTTAAATGAATTATAGTTTGAAACCTTTGATCTAAAATTAAATTTTATATTCTTTCATTTTGAAGATGTTATTTTTTAAAACATAGAAAGGAAACATTAAAGAAGTTAAAATTAATTAAAAATAGAATGTTTTTATAGAAATAACGTGAAATCAAATTAGAATAAGATCCGATATATAAAGAAGTAAATATTTACAGAATAAAGCTTCAACTGAGCATGATGTAAAATAAAATGGAAACGTGGCATACATGTTTAATGTACGAGGAGCATATCATAATTCCATTTTATCGTTTCCAAATAAAGAAATTTAGACAGAATCCATCTCGAATATAGCCTCCCTGCAGTATATAGGTATATTCGTATTAGATACTACTTGTAATTCCGCCACCTGTGAAGCGGCTTCTCTAGATTCTTTAAGAATCTTTTTCGGAGTGCGTCGCATTCTCTCCTGGAAGACTACTTTCAAATCTTCGAAGACTGGAAAATAATGTTCGCAGCGGTTTCTGCAAGGCATCGAAGGGATAATATTGGATTTATTATCATTGTTGTGTGGCTATTCGTCTTGTTCCTTTACAGGCAAGTGTGCACCATAATTTCTTCTTAATGGAATGAGAAGCATAGGGCAGTAAAGTCTGGACAGCCGTCGGCCGTCAGCACATGACAAGGCAGTATTTTAGGATACCTTCATCGACTGGCCGGAGCCGAGTTAATACTACTCAAGTGATTAATTTTGAATTTTATGATTAATCCGTGGATGGTATATGGGGCCTAGATGATCTCAAACCGAAAATCAAATGAATAAACAGAAATGGCAGATACCGAAAATACAAAAAAAAAAAAAATCAAACCGAAAATACTAAAAAAAACAAAAAACACTTGACAGCTTTTCCAAATGTAGGTGAAAAAAGATTTGTTTATTGTTTCAAAGCAAGAGCATTTCAGCTTTAAATGAAGTCAAAATTTTCCACGCTACCATGCGCATAATTGAAGACTGAGTCGCATCCATAAAAATCTGCGCAATGTTTTCGTATTGCAAAACATTTTTTCGTGCGCAGGTGCCACGAAGATATGTTGCTATGGCATCACTAATTGCGAATTCCATAACAATCAGGAAAAAAATTCTTATTTTTAAAATGGAGAGATTAAACCAGGAATCGCGCAAAAATATCATTGGCGTATTTTACCACAAGCACTGCGATAACGCCAAACCATTCATCCCCATCGCCAAGAATCATTTCACGCTGATGGAGGGTGCTCAGAAAAAACAATCTGCAGCAGGTTTCCAAAAAACTGAAAAAGGAAAACGGAGGTGCGCGACAGAAAGAACTCGGAAAATGAAGACCAGAAGTTCAAAAAAGCAGCCAAACAGTCAGAACTCCAAGAACTCGTTTTGAAGCCATCCAACAAACTCGATCAATATGTGTGTATTGGGGGCTTAAATCTTTTAATGTTCTGATTGCGCAGATAAAATAATTTCTGTAAGGAAGGATAGGACATTGATTCGAAGTCAAGATTTAGCTTGCAATCAGTTCAAAAGGGTGAATTATACCTACATCGCACCTTCCAGCTTCTTTCAAGAGACTTGTACCCTTTTATAAGAAACATCACAGCAACGATCAATTTGTGTTCTAGTAGAAAAGGCATTACCGTGTTAAGGAAACGAAGTAATTGCTTTAAACAACAATTTACATTTCTTGGCAGAACAATATACTTACTTTCTGCTTCAATCAACTCAGTGCTTCTGGTATCTATAAGCCACTGGAAGGCTCCATTGCCGCTGTTGTTTAAAAACTAATAAAACTTCAAAACCAGGCTTTATTGAATTGTGCCTAAAACTTAAGTTACTGGTCATATCTTAAAAAATGCCCAACTTCCTTTGGCCAAGTATCATGCTTTAAATACGTTGGGCAGTTTTTAATCAGTTCATATTTATTTTAGTTATATATGAAGCTCGAAAAAACCAATAGCCTGGTAGACAGATGCTACCAAATATTCCAAGGTGGCCACTGAAATGTATTTCGTGGTGGCCATTTGGCTCTTACACAAGTAGTCACTTGACAGAGTGGAGTGGTAGAAATACAAAAACTGCATGCCTTTCTACAAAGAAAAGTTGAGATTCAAGGGAATTTTGATAAAGAAATTCTTAGTGAGTGGACTGACTTAAAACTACCACTTTTCAAAAAAAGTCATGATCTTTCAATGATGTGTAAAGTACTTTTTTACGGACCACATTGAACTTCAATCTTTTCAATACTTCAATCTGTTTCCAGTGCTGCTGTGTCTGCTTGGGTGTGGACACTGTCAATACGGATAAAGATAAAATGCAATCATTGTTGTTCTATAAAGCGTGGTTCCCACATGCGTAAAAACAACGGCAGAAACACAAAGCAGAAAAATTTTATGATGTCACTTCCCGTTTTCGTCTCTTCTGCCCGACTGAAAATTTTTGCTTTTTAGAGTTGGGTTGAGTTCAACTTTCGTGGCACAAGCAGGGCAGAAACGATTGCTCAGCCAATAGAAAACGATCTCTGCAGTGACGTCACAGTGACGTCCTCTCTCTCTCTCTCTCTCTCTCTCACACACACACACAAAATAAAAATGTCGGACACTCAGCTCACAAAGGTGAAGAGGCCGAGAAAGAAAATTGATGTAAAAGCGCTAATAGAAGAGGTGCGAAATATATATTTATTAATCAATTAATCAAATTAAATTGAATAAACAACAATTGAATGCAAAAATTCGATGTGATGATTGATGAGGATTGAACGAACTGTGTACAGTCGAAGCCGACTTTTTAGATCGATCGACGGCTTCGATGCTGTGTTGGGCAAAACTTCTGCTATCTTATCCTTTTGAGTTTCTGCCATGTGGGACACCTGCAGGAACAGAAAGTAAAAAGGCAGAAAAAAATACGCCCTGGTTTGTGCTCTCTTGTTTTCTGCCAGTGGGAACCACGCTTAACTGACTTTGATGCAAGAGCATACATGTATGATATCCATAAATACTATACACTACATGATCAAAGGAGTTGGGACACCCCTGTGAACACCTGGGGTGTTTCTCCTGGACTGGACTGGGCCCGCTCATCAAGGTGAACGGAAACCTCAATGCTGATGGCTACAGGACCATTCTGGATAACGAGGCACTTCCAGCGCTGTGGGAACACTTCGGTGACGGGCCGTTCCTCTTCCAGCACGACAATGCGCCTTGCCACAAAGCAAGATCCATATCTGACTGGTTTGACGAGTTGCGGGTTGAAGAACTGGATTGGCCCGCCTAGAGTCCTGATTTCAGCCCCATCGAAAGCCCCTTTGGGACGAATCGGAACGGCGTGTGAGATCCAGGATGGTTCGCCCTACATCTGTCCAGGAACTGACCACGACACTCCTGGAGGAATGGAGGTCAATATCTGTGGACACATACCGTAAACTTGTCGACAGTATGCCTTTACTGTGGAGGCAGTGATAGCAGCTTAGGGTGGCCCTACACACTACTGATTGAAGCTTTTTGCGGCTTTACGGTAGAGCAACAGGTGTCCCAACTCCTTTGATCATGTAGTGTATGTAGCATATGTCAGTTTTTGAATTACGGGGATCGTTCCAGATCAACTCAACACACTCTATAAACTCATCATTTCAGATCTTCTTGAACTTTGGCGCAGACGTACCATTCATATAGACTTGGAAAAATACCAAATTTCATCGAGATATGTTAACTCGTTTTTGAATTACAGGTATGGAAAGTTTTCAAAACTGTGCCCAAAAACAGCGAATGGAAATTCTTTGAATTGCTATAGAGCTCTCTTAATTAACCTAGATTTTATAGCATTTTTATGCCCTTTCCTGTGGTATACAACATGCTATAGGCTAATAGCAGAAAACTTTTGTCAAAATCTATGAAAAAAATTTAACTTAAAATTTTTCAAATTAATTCCATGAATTGTTAGTATTGTTGTAAATCATAAATTTGGAATGATAATGGGTTCATTGTTAAATAGATTTAAAACTAAAGCTTGATTTTTCTTTAATGCTCTGTATTTACCTGAATAACACAAGAATGTTAATCTCGACTCTTCCAAGAAAATAAACATGAACAGTAACCTGAAGAAAGAGTACAGTAATGAGGCTAAAGTAACATTTTTCATCAAGTAGTAAGATAGGTTTATCATTTGAAGTTTGAAAAAGCCACATTTATTGGCATACATGACTTTCAAATAGAACATAACTTCTTTCAGTGGGAGTCGCACTTTTGTCAGAGCCTCCACTGCTGACACCCACAGAACATCAGCGTTTCTTGGATATGAGAATGATATAGATGGATGAAGAAAAGTTATTTTTACTTCATCAAGTTCTTCCATTTTTCTATGAAACATACCCGAGCTATCAGTTTCCTTCATAGACAGCGGTGACGTGACCTGATATGTCTTCTAATTTAAGTTTATCTTGAGATTTTGACATTTTTCCCAATCCTGTAAATCATCTGAAAAGTTTTTCACCAATAATTTTGGTGAATTTTGAGAATGAACGCATCTGTATTGCTGTGTTCCTTGGATAGTCAATGCTTGTTAAAAACGATTTTTCAAGAACAATTCTGATTCAACATACAGTAAAATCCCGTTACAACGTACTTCAAGGGAACTGGAAATTTGTACGTTAATGCGAGGTGTACGTTATTCTGAAACTGTGGGGGGAGGGAGGGGGGGCTTGTGAACAATGGATATATGCATAGAAAAACATAAGACTACATGAAGTGTAGCATTTTATTTTATTCAATAAAAGATGAAAAAATATGAAAAAAACAACGAAATAAGAGTCCTACCTAGTCTTAAACGTTTTCTTGCTGGACAGATTTGGGACTTTTCCGCTAGAGTTAGAACTTTGTTACGATCCTTGATTATGGTGGATAGTGTAGTCTTCGAAATTCCGAAATGTTTCGCAACGTCTAATTGTTTTATGCCTTTGTCCACCTCTTTTAAAATATCCAGCTTTTCCTTTACTGAAAATTGTTTCCTTTTCCTTTTTTCTGCCATTACGATTTGTAATCTTTCTGTGAATTGTTGAAATGATGCTCCGGTTATATACAAAAAATTTCTTGACTTTTCCCGGTTATATAAAATTCCCTTACCTTTCCCGGTTTTCCCGGTCGCTAGTCACCCTGTTACATGCACATTTACTTAAAGCTAAAATTAAAATAAGCAAACACATGATGGTATGATCTTACCATACTGAAGATGGGCAATCGTCCGTGGAGTGAAGCATTCCGATCTAATTGCCGCACAAATTGGGTCCCGACTGAGTAGCATACAATCGACAATCGAACAGTGAAGTGTACATTTGTTCAGGTGGGACGTAAGCTGTGCTTAGATTCTCACCCTTCCGGAATAAATTCCACATGAAATACACTGAAATAGGCAAGAAGCCTGACTAACCCAAAGAAGCCCTCCACATTATGAAAAAAAAAAAAATTAGCATGCAGAGATTTCCGGGTTTATATATGCTACACTGACCAACCAATGAAATGTGAACTCTGCTTAATTAGCCCATTGGCCCAGTTGCAACTTTCGCATAGGCTTTATTAACCAATCAGAGCAAGACATGATTGTACGTTGTAATGAAGTGATAATTTAATCAAGAGAACATAAAAATTTGTCCGTTAATGCGAGTGTAAGTTAAAGTGAGATACGTTATTCTGAAACATTTTAGCATTAAAATACCTCCATTTCGGTCGGGGATTTTAAATTTGTACGTTATTCTGAAATGTATGTTAATGTGAGATACGTTGTAACGGGATTTTACTGTATTACTCTTGGGTTGAGTAGGCAAAATCTATCTTGTGTGTTAACCACTCAAAAAATTGCCGTGTGGTTTGAATTTGATTTTCATAGAGCATTTGCAAACTAGCACGAGGTACCAGTCTCTTTACTGAATCCCCGTCGCAAGGCCCTTTTTCCATGTTCTGTGACCGAAAAGTGCACGGAATTGTTGTCTTGTAATTGTTGTCTTGTAAAAGAGTTTTATAATACTGTATTATTGTCGGCGACTGAATTTGTTACTGGACTACTAGAATTTGAAACCATGCAGCCAACTGTCTACACCTAAAAATATTTTGTCGGTGCCTATATGAAGTATTAGAGGGTGTGAATTTTAGTCAATTACTCAGGCTAGTTACTCACTGGGAGTTCGTGTAGGGATCGTGGAGTAGACGAAAACGCCCTGTCCTTATAAAAAAACCCTTACAAGAAAGTCTCATTGTTTTAGATAAGACTTGTTGCAGGCCATGATAATCATTTTAACATCTCTGAGAAACGATTTGACGGAACACGATCTTGGAATATGAATGCTTCAGGAGTCTGAGGTCTTGCTGGCACTATTGGACGACGAAGGGTTAACCGCTTCTTCTAAGTCGGGGATGAAGAACGCCTCAATTGCTTCAGCATAGTTTTAAGCGTCCACATACTCCTCGATGAAGAAGTGGCCACAAATCTTTTGTCTTGGCAATGCATATCAGATCTAACCTTTTTGCGGGTCTGGATTATGCAAAGTTGTTTCATGTTTATGGTGACCAGAATATAATTACTATAGGTCTACTGGAACCCATTTCTCCGCCATTGTGCTCTATATGATGGCCCTTCTAGCAATCGCTCGACATTCCTTTCCACTTTAAGAGGCCTCTACGGAGACAGCGAGGCCGATTCTGTTTGACTGCTCTTGACAGGTTTTCCATAACCCGGAAAGTATTCTTGGACACCTTACATTAAGAGCTCTTAAGAAGACCGAATCTATAAAAATCTCTGGGAGAGGCAATGGGTGACCTGACAGGGATGTCTGAGAATGGGATAACCTTAATCCCAGTTTCCTGTTCCATTCGAAAACAATACTGGACAGTCGATATAACAGTGTGGTGCATACTTTGTCCTGATGGATGTACACGCCTTCGCCCTAGGGCTATATAAATGTGGGATATCGTTACGATATATGTATTCCAAGACATTTTTCTGATAGTTAGGCAGCACCATTTATCTTTGCTTTAAATTCCATCTTTTTGATGTTCAAATGTCCATTGTAGCTGTATCCAGTAACTATCATGAATTCTTTTGGAAAGCTGTCTTTGCATTGACCCACCCAGTCAGATCGATCTTATCACCCTGTTGTCGATAAAATATTTTGTCGATAAAATATTTTTCCGTGTTTTGCAATCTCTCGATAAATAATGAATTAAGCTTATTTGGCGCCTACCAAATAGCGTCATACAGTCTTCTGCTGTTGGCTCGCCTCCACGCAATGTGTTTTGACAACAAAGCGTGAACTCGGGCCTTATGACGGCGTTTTAATTTCAACTCTTGACGAATAATACGGTTTACTGATGCAAGAGTTCCAATCTTGTTTGGAACGGCCCGTTGTGCTGGTGGATTTTCCGTAAGGACTAGCCTCGTCAATGTTCGAATGTTAGCCTTAGTACAGGAAAAACAGGGGCGCGCTTTTCGTTCAGCAGCGCTGAATTGTTCATTATTTGGATCCATTTGTCTTCTGCGTTTGATATCTTTTGTTATACCATATTCAGAAAAACGAAATCTTTGCCCTTACACTGTTGTATTATTCTGGAGTAAAAAGTAATCAGTGTCGCAAAGGGCTACGACGTAACCCTCCCAGAACGTTCTACATGTAGTTTTGAGAGCGTTTGGAAGCAAACTTGAAAATGAAGAACGGAATGATAAGTTCGATTGTTACCGAAGTCACGTGTAAAATTTCACGAGCCTCGTGCATTTCAAACACGTTTAAACAATCGTCACCATAAATTATTATATTTCTAATTATATTTAACCGCCGTATTGGTCTACAAAGTTTGCAGGAGCTCTTGACTTCCGTCAATGTTACCAGCAAGACGTCATTGTTAGTTGCTCCCTTATGCGAAGCTCCGCCTTTTTCAACTTGCTTGTGATCGCAAATCGTTTTCTGCGTCGCTGCCTTGATTCTCTTAAGGCAATGGAAATTTAATTACTGCTAATGCAGTTGATCCCATAAAGACTACATGTGTTGTCAAAAGAAAGATTAAACCATTTTAATGAACATGTTAAAAATAAAAAAGCCCTAATCCTTAAGAAGCACATTATTCATGATAATTGTTTTAATTGCTTAACTTAATTCTCTCAAATCTCGACAATGCATTAAATTAATCCAAAAGACGTGGCATTCATTGACAGAATAGCAATATAATGATCAGAATAAGGTCTCCGACCCAATTTCAATTTTAGAAGGATATCCGAACTTTGCGTGGTAACATAAAAGAAAAAGTTTTTTTGTAATAACAGTTTCTAAACTTTTATCTCTGGAAATGTCCATTCACTTTAGAATACTAAATGACATTAACTTCAAGTTCATTGAAGCAGGTTAGCTTAAAAGGTTTTCATACATAAGAAATCTCATTATGTGAATATGAGAAATCTCATGTGAATATGAGAAATCTCATTATGTGAATATGAGAAATCTCATTATGTGAAACTTATAATATTTGTAATGCTAGAATATATGAACACTTACATGAAATAGCAAATAAGTTGACTAAAAGGGTTTCATACAAATACCACTTGGTACTTCTCTCGCTCGATGAAAGCAGCCCATATTAAAACCGATCCTCAACCCTGCACACGCCGCGAAAGATATGGTGGTTTTTGACGCAAATCATGTCACCGTCTGGGCTAACTTTTTTCGTCACTTAAAGCGACATGGCTCCAAAGTTGATTATCATTGATGTATCGTTTTGCAAAGTTCAGTCTGGCTTTATGGTGGGAAGACAACTTTGATTTGGACTTGAACTTTATGTAAGCATGATGCTCTGATGCTGATAACGCATTTCGGACTGTTCTTGGATGAACCGGCAGCTGCAGTGATTTTGCAATTGATGAGGTATCTGTAGCACTGGCCAATCTAACGATCTACCTTTCAGGTCTTGTACCGAGATTTTTCGGCCGTCCTGATCCCGTTGTCTTATTCATACATTTGTGAATTAGCAAGATAATTGTGGACTACAGTTTTTGATTTACCAATAAGAGCAGCAATTCCACATTTTCGATATGCATCAATTGACCCTTTTGGTGATCTGGTAGTTGTTTGACAGAACCTATTGTAGACTAACGTACTATTTTGTATACTTTTAAATGGTCTATGTAATATGACATTCATTAAAGGAGTTGGTATTCATTTGTATGGACTTTTCCATCCTGGTCTCAAACATTTTTTCCGACCCTTCTATATGACAATGAACATGTGTATCACTATATATTTTCAATTTAATTTGCTTATTTTCTGGATTGAAGTGGTCTCAAATTTTTGTTACCACTTGTAGCTTCAAAGTAAAATTAATTTTGACGGCCTAAAGTCTATATTTTAAATAGTTTTCATGTAGATATATTATTTAAAACAGTTGCGGAGATTATTTTTGAGACGGCTGCATAAAGAGATGATAGATAAATCAAAAAAGTTTACGCATTTTGAAGATTTTCGCTGATCTATTAATAATTTTAGAAGCAGGCCAATAAATTTGTATCTCTCTGTAACACATTTGGCATTGATTATGCACATTAGATTTTTACCATAAAAATGTTATTGAGGAAATCATGTATTTTTTTAATCCCAATAAACCCTTAGAACAACCATAGAAATACTTCTTAAAAATATTGAATTAATGTTCCCCTAACACGCAGTGGTTCCCACACAAATCAATAGGCAGGAAAAAAAATTCTCATGCTAATTAGTAATATTCCTGCGCTGTTTTTGGACATCAGATCTACAAGCACAGGGACACTTATACTTTTAGAATTCTTCATAAAAAACCTTTTAAATAAAACCTCAACAAGTAAAAGAAAGCAAAATAAATACATATAAAATACTATCAGTGCTGATTGAACGGGATCAAAGACTACTATCTTGCCAGGTCACAGCCAACTGCTTTCAAACCAGGCAAGAACGGCTACAGGAAGTCAATAACATTTTTTGTGAAAAAACCTTAAGGAGGCAAATGCACAAAATAGATTTCTGGAGCCAGTAACCTCGCAAGCGTCCTATGCTCCCTCCAGCTCAGAAGAAAGCTCGCGTACAGTGGTGAAAGTGATATCAGAAACGCGTGATTTTGGTCGGATGAATCAAAGTTCTGTCTTTCTTCGAATGACGCTTGACGTCGTGTGCATAGAAGAAAAAATGAAGCCTTTCACTTGTGACTGTGATGCTGTGGGCAAATCAGTATAATAAAATCTTGTAAACATTCCAAGAAGGAGCTTTAGCTGTGAAACAGAAAAAGAAAACAGATTGGGGGAGGCCGTGGCCGGGTGGGCTTTCACTGAAACACAACTTCTGTGAAGCAACATGTGGCACGGCTAGTCACTGGATGGGCGAACATCAGTGACTCGCAATCTTCATTCCCCCCGCCACGGCTGCTGTGACCATCATACAGCAGTCGTTTATCCAGATTCATCCAGGGACCCAACTCGTCGGTCTCAGGCCATACAGCCCCTGGATGGACGTATTAGATTACAATTTAAAAATATATACAGGGTGTTTCAAAATTATGTACAATAAATTTAGTGACATATTCTTCAGG